>NQII01011047.1:14103-28511 GCA_002778355.1 Clitarchus hookeri
AGGACCTGAACTACCCCCGCTCTGAGCTTCGGCAGTGTGGAAAAGCGGTGGCGGTCTCGGGGCTATCATATTCTTCTGCCAGTTTGACTGCTGTTTCTTCTGCTCAGTTCGTCTGACCAGCTTCAGCCTGCCTGCACTTCACTTCAACGAATAATTATGACAACTTGATCTAGTCATTAACACTGACCATTGGGGGCGATTTTGCGGCGAGTCGTGAAAAACGTAATGTTTCTGTGTTTGCGGTGGGATTTTTACTGTTTTGTAATTTTTTGTGTGGCATGTGTGTATGTGTGTGTACTTTATGGGGTGTGCAGTAGTTTCTATCCGTTTCAAAATGTGGTTTTGGTTGCCGTTCTTAATTAAGTTTGGCTGTAACTATCGTGTTGCGTCAGCTGTGCCTCTAGTTTCTAACTTGCAATGATTGTCTTCGTGTGCCACCCAAGTTTAAGTGAAGTTCTTGGTTATTTTCCGTCTCCACGATTCATTCGTAAGGGCTTCGTTATTAAGGTTTTAAAGTGTGGTATTCTAACGGTAGGAGCTTTAATGGGCCACATTCGCCTGCCACCCACCTTACTCTTTTTATTGTATCTTATAATATATTTTTATAGCATTGGAGGCTTTACTGGACCGTGGGTGGCTGTCCTCCTTCCTTAGTTATTTAACGGGATTACTGGAGCACAGAATGAATTGCTCTGAAACACGAAGAAATAATTGTAATTTAAATCATTCTGTAACGGCATGTACGGGAGCCAGTATTAGATACATTTAGGGTTAGTGTCCAAGGGTAAAGTTTTACATTGGTTGTCACTGATTGAAAGTTTGGTATTTTTAATAATATTGCTGTCTTTTGTATGCATCTTTATATTGATTCATATATGCCTTTTGCCAATGTATTCTTCTCTTCAGCATTATTGTACACAAATGTTATTAAAGAGCGTTCAATTTTGACTTTTCTTATGCACGTTATTTATGATACGTCACATTATATTTGATAGATGCAATTAATACTGTTTCTTTTGTCACAAATGAATTAGAGGTACTGCCATAATCTTTCTATTATTTTATTACTATATTCAAGTATGACATTAGTAATATTCATGTGTAATGGGTCCAATATATGACACGGAAAACATGCTTTTAACTGCACCTCGAAGTCAGAATTAAATATAATTACTTTCGCATGCATTATGATTTTATTGAATATAGGGAACACTACGTTGAAACTCCTTAAATGAGTCATGCATCATACTGCTGAAGTTATTTGTTCAAATATATGTACTTGGTATACTTTTAGATTTATATAATTCATAAAATATGTGAATGAAGGTTTCTAATCAGCCATACCTGTGTTTCAAAAACACTACGCCATGCAGAGTTTTACATCTCATTACACATCGATATTTAAATTTCTAATTTCCTTCCAATTGCATTTTATTCTAAGCTGATTCTCCACTAGCCATTTTTGCCGGCCTAGATTTAATGAAATCCCGCAATTTTTTATACAATGATGCCAATGCTCCTGGTGAGGTAACTGATGCTCAGGAACTACGCAAAATGATTTTGTTGAGTAACATCACACAGACATTTCTTCTTACACATGAAATATATTCCAGCTAGACAAGAGTACCCGCACACACCGATCTCACTGAAATTTTTTTGGGGAGATACAGGGAATTAAATTCCGACTCGTGGCTTTCTGTTGCATCAGGTGAATGACGCCATAATTGGGAAAGCGTAGTGATCCACCACGAAGTGTCGAAGTTTTCGACACCATCCCTACTAGACGTGGCATGTCTGAGTAAGTGCAACACCATCCCTACTAGACGTATCATGTCTGAGTAAGTGCAACACCATCCCTACTAGACGTAGAATATCTGAGTAAGTGCAACCCCATCCCTACTAGATGTGGTATATCTGAGTAAGTGTAACACCATCCCTATTAGACGTGGCATGTCTGAATAAGTGCAACACCATTCCTACTAGACGTGGAATATCTGAGTAAGTGCAACACCATCCCTACTAGACGTGGCATGTCTGAGTAAGTGCAACAACCAGTGCTCCGACGGGGCCGCTTTCGTTGAAAATATGTTAACGGAATTTGTGACGGCTTGGCTGATTTGAATATTTTATCAACTGCACTTCACTCCAGTTGGTAAAATGGCAACGGCCCTTGTAAGAATGATTACCATTCAGCAGATTGTTTATGGCTGCAGCTCTGTAACTATGCAGAAGCGGGCACATGTTGCATACGTTTAATATGTATTGCACTAATAATTGCAGTTATTATTCGCGATGTTTAATAAAATGATTTTGATCGTCAACTCAGACAAAGCAGTGTTCTAGCTTTTTTTGTGTTAATGTGCGTGTCCGTTTTCTATCGCATTGTTCAGTTTGATTAAAATAACTAGCATCTAGGCGGCATCAAGTGATGCAGACATGGAAACCCGGAATATTTATTATAGTTTTCTGAAACCATCGAGTTCCTGCTGATGACCAATTACGCAAAAATCATTGGAATCCTTACAGTCAGCTCCAACCCACCGAAAATAGTAACCTAAGACCGTGTACAACACATAAGTTCATGAAGGATAGGCTTCTTGGAACTCCCCTACCCTCCATTCATAGTCCACAAGGAAGCAGCAGGTGACAACAGTTTCGCCACAACTAAACCCCTTCAGCCTCCAGAGGGGGTACTCATACCACCCGCCGAGGACAACTCATCCTTCCCTGTTCCTTTGCCTTCCTACTTTTATTCTTCTCAGTTCTTTTCTCTAGCTGTCCTCGGACCTCCAACTGACGAAAGTAGAAATATTTTGTACGTGACGAATCCTCTTACAGATGAAACGTCCTTCGATTGCTGGTCTACGGAAAACTACGCGGGAGTCGCTGACGGCGTCGGGGACGTGACTTTTACCTGGGTGCGTGTTGCCCCGTTGTACTGCTGCTTGAGCGAGCGCCGGTACGATACCGGGCGACGCCCGGCCTGCTCGCTTTGTCTCCGGGTCGCTCCCCACCTGCCTTATATTTGCAATACCTTCTGTGAGCACGCGTGCCATATGTGACGTCACCGAGGAGCGCCTTTTACATTTCCTGACCGTTGAAAATCGTACCAAAGAAAGACGCGGAAGAAATAAACGTGTTGGGTTCCTGCCTTGTGGGGGAGAAACAGAAATTGACTCTATAGGCACTCTGTTCCGACGGTGAGGAAGGGCTGCGTTAATATGTTATAACTAAACACAGGTCTTTCTAATGTAACATTTAAAATTGTACTATGAAGTAATTTCCATTTGAATTTAAAGGGCTTTTTATACACAATCTTTTATGCTATTTTATAACATGATTTTTACTTGGGTGACAACCGTGGTCAGTTATTGCTGAATTCTGTGGTATTTTTTGGGTATTTTATAAAAGAAACTAAAGTTAGTCTGACCCCAAAATACGCAAAAGTAATTACTGTATGTCGCTTTCGCAAACCCCCTTACTTTGCTGATTCGACCGCTGAAGGGGGTGTGTCTGCTTTTTGGGAAATTTTCCAATGAAAGAAGTAGAGATGTAGTCCTGTTTCCATGTGTCGGCAAGCTAGCGGAACATTGTGATTGGCTACTACGTGTTTTTAAAGGCTCCCTGTTGGCTAGACTGCCGGCTGGCAAATGTGCTAATAGGCGCCTATTGGCGAATGGGATTCCGACAAGTTTCTGGCCAGTGACGCCAATCAGTTACAAGGCCCGTTCCAGTGCAACCAATCGACGAATGGGTGCGCTCACAACAAAGGACCCACCACGCCATTTGACATTTTAATTCTTGCTTAATCTGTGAGACACCCTGGACGACACTGAACTAATAGCAACTATGGAAAACATATAACAAAGAGAGTGATCTAATGAGCTATGGTCTATTGGGGAAGTTCTTCTCAAAGAAATGTAAACGTATTTATTGAAGTGGATAGGTTTGGAAGAGGTCTTGCGAGCCGATGAGAGTGAAGCGAGGTGAGTCTGCAACAGCGTTGGAATGCACGGGCGGGGGTAACGGGAGATCCCCGAAAAAAAAAACCCCGCCGACCATCGGCATCATCAGGAACGATTCTCACATGCGAAATTCCGAGAGTGGCCCCGCGGGGAATTGAAATGTATTTATTGTGGGACAAGGGCCTAAAACTAGGGGGAAATTCATTCCTATAGCAGACAGCATGAATCGAACTTACGACTTTCCCTAATGTAAGTCGCACGGGATTCAGCATGATTAAACACAGACGATCCATTTATTCTCGGCATGTTAAATATTAACTCGTAGGTCAGTATTTTATGGACAACTTGGGATGAGTTCCTCATCCAAACTCTTAAGAAAACTATCTGTATTAACGACGTAATGATGTGTCGTTTTAACAGTGAATTCTTTTGTTTTGTAAGACGAGATATTCTTCACTTGTTAGTTTATTTACTTAGCGTTTAATAGAATGTTCATCATGCAAATAAAACCAGAAATCTTAAATTAATGAATTTTGTGAAGAAAAAAAATACCGCTAATTGGTTTTTCAAGAAAATTGAAAGGCCTGCCAGCAAGCAAAATCTTAATCTGCAATTTTATACATAAATCTAAAGTTAACGATGTGATTGATAACTATTAAAGAGTCCAGAAACTCTATTTCGATTCTAAATTGGAAAAATTTCTTCACAATAAAAAAAACATGAAATAGGTAGAACCTACTAACATAATTGTCATTATAATTTATATTTTGCCAAAAAATCATTAAGTAATCATTATTTCTCGAGACTCTAAAATTAATATCTTAATGTTTTATTGTTTCCAAAAAATGTCTCTAGGGTAAACACATTTACAATTTTTGTTAGTAAAAAATTTGCAAATTATTTATTAAAAAATACCTTTTATTTAAACGTTCTTGTAATTTTCTGCCGCGTGTAGAGCGAGTTATGTTAACTGTCCAGAAAAACGATACAAGGGATTTCAGTGGGTTGAGTTCGGGGTAATTTTAGTTAGTAAATTAATAATTAATTATAAATATATAAGAGTCTGAACTAAATATATAAGGTTTGTTGTTTCCGAAACATTTTTGCAAGGTAAAAAAATGGTCTATTTTTTTTATTAAAGGAAGTTTTTCCTTAAATTGCTTTTCAGAATGTTGTAATGCTTCTGTAACGAGGGTATTCACACGTGTTTGTAATTTTCTATCACCCGCAAAGCGAAAGAGTAAAGGTACAAGGGATTCTGTGCGCCAGGCTTTGCTTGGAAAATGTTGGATAATCTCTTTCAGGAGGAGAAGCAGAGACAATAGCGTTTGTTTGCACGCGGCCCCTCGGGGGAATTGACAGGGGCTTTTCAGCGGGAACCCCGAGTGGTCACGACTGCGACTGTCCGAAGATGTGGCGAAGCCTTTCAGGGCGGTAGGAAATCTGGACACGTTAGCGGGGCGACAGTGGGCGGAGATACGTGGAAGAGGGGACGAACAGGGTTGGCGTCGGGAGACGCGAATTTAATTACGAGCTCCGTTTTAGTTCAATGAAGCGGGCTCACCGAGTGTCAACTCTTCGCTACGTGCGCGGACTTTTCATGGAAGGTGGTGACGGTGTTTTTTTTCCCCCGCCGCCCTTCTTTCAACGTCGGCGTCGGAGGGTTTACGTGGGAAAGTTGGAAAAAAGAGATTGATAAAAACACAAGCGACATTCACGAACTTTTTTTTTCGCCGAGTCAACGAAAGAGCTTCCGGCGATTGGGAACGCTTCTTTATCTCGTAATTTATCCGTGTTCTGGACGACGAGTAGATTAACCTTGAGAGCCAACTCCTGTGTGTAGAAACGCAAGTAAATATTTATTCAAAACTTAGTTTGACATCTTAAGCAGCTCAAATTTAACGTCACAACACAAAAAAATATACTTAACAGGTCTGTGCAAACCAGTTAGTATCACAGACAGCCACGACTAAAATTGTTCATCACAGTTCTGTTTGTTGCGGAAACAATCCAGATATTGCTAAGTGTGTCGTGTTAAAGGAACTGTGTTCTGTAGGTGGAACATTATGCTCTGCTATAGGAACTGTATTCATAGTTGTAGATACTATCACAGACAATACCACAATACACAGTTCTGTTGAAGTTACTATCAACTTTACAAATATTGAGATGGCACCAACAACCAATCAGATAGCTATTCCTATGAGAACAGTTTCGATGTGTTGTGCTAAAGTAATTTGGTTCTTATAGCCATATTTGTTTTTGCAGTATATTTGCACTGAGGGCAATAACACAGTTAGTGATATTACACTGTGAAAGGTATTGTTGTATATATGTATTTAAAGCCAGGAGATAATTAAGCTTTTTTCCTTAAAATAAACCCCTCTACCTTTTACTTGCACTTTTAACATTATTAAATTCGTCCATTTGGTAAACAAGTAAAACAAATTATAGTTTTATTTAAATTCATATTTTTATAACATTTTATTTACATTAACAATTATGTAGCACAGTTCAACTTGCAGTCTGGCTGTGTCGCGTAATGAACCGTTGTCAAGTTGGATACAAAAAGGACGAAATAACTAGGACATCCGACATCCCTTCATAATTCGAATGCCCGTGAAATGAACGTGTCTTAAGTTTATGACTTGAAAGTCAACTAAATAATCCCGAAGATGGCGAGTGTCGCACTGAAACCTCAAATCACTTGAGATGGAAGGTGTTTCAAAAGAACCATAATTGTAACAGTCGCAAAGCAATTAACCTGGAATTCTTAAACTGGCATTAACTCTCTTGTCTTTTAAGACTTTTCGCCCTCAAAGACGAAGAACTTTCGTCAGCTTGAATTTTCCTTACGTATGTAGATTCCGCAGGGTCTTCAGATTTCTAAATCCAAGGGGAATGAACGTAAAACGTTTTATGGTTTCCCATCTCGTCATTAGATCCCTTAATAGCCGCACTTCATCGTTCGCCGCCCTCGAAGTATTGCGACGCTTTTCCCCGGAAGAGCACTTTAAAGTTCAATTGGTTTAAGTCACCGAGGAACTTTTACCTGCGAACGCCACCAATATTTTTCCTCCCGCTGCTATTAACCAAAGTTATTTCCATTTGGAAAAAAAAAATGGATTTATTCAGAGGGGGAAAAAAATCACTGCAGGGAAAAAAAATTTCTCTGTTTAAACAGGGGAGGAGAAGAATAAAAACAATTACGTGCTTCCTCTGCTCGCACGGTTGGACGAGAACGTTTAGAGGCCGAGTGGACTAAAATAAAAGTGGAGATGGAATTGTCAACTCAGCCATGCCGAGAGCTCCCCCAATTCAACTTCCTCTTCTTCACTCCTCTACACCAGTGCCCTCTGGCCCTCATCTTCTTTCAGCAGGCAGGCACATAGACAATCGCGGTGGTCGGAAGGGGTTCAGAATAATGAGTAGAAGAGATTTGGCACTAACCGGCAGGAACGGTCGCATGTGCAGTAAACCTTCCAAGGANATAACTGGCTGGAACGGCCCCATGTGCAGTAAACCTTCCAAGGAAAAAAAAACTTCCCAAAAAAACTATATAAATTAAATAGTGACGAATTTTCTTAGCTACGTTCAGAAATTTGTAAACTAAATCTTCGTTTGTAACTAGGTAAATTTCACGCCATAAAAAAAGTGCTTGGGTGCTTAGTGAATATATATTCTTACAGTTATTTCAGGTGTCAGCTACATTAAAATTTCATCAACAGATAGTAACTCAGTTTTCAGTAGGGATCAACTGGCTGTCTGTTTTATATTTATACTATTAACAAAAAACCACATTAAATCCTGAAATTTCTCATTTTTATCTAATTTATTTTTGATGCGGGGTGGGGAAGACAATTTTTTGCTCATGTGAACTCACGCGTTTGTTTTTATTAACCGCAATAAATATTCTTCTTTTATATTTTGTACACGGAATAGTTATAATACTTCTTGTCGTTTCTGCAGAAAATTTAAGAATGTGCTAAATTTTTAAAATGTTAGTTTAAAAGTAAATAGTCAAAGTTTTTTTTTATGAATTAACAAACACTACACTAGTAGCACACGTTTGCATAATTCACAAACCCTACATGGTAAACATGTATTATAAGAACAATTCCTTAAAACCGTTTCCGTCGCAAATTTTGAAATTGCATATAAGTAGGACGTAAGTTTTCATCGAGTTTTTTCTTCAGACGTGTGGGAACGATCTCATTGTTCAGCTTAAACGACAGTTCGCAAACACATAAGGATATTAAATATCTTATTTTTGTTCCTTTGCGTTAGAAAGAAATTTTCATAAGCTCCTCTCAATGTCCTGTTTAGCAAAACTTCGAAAGCTCAATTTTTAAAGTACAGCTTAGGCGTTACAGTCTTTGCATAACTACTTGCATACAGGTGCATATTTTAACAAAAATTTATTTGACTGAATCATCAAAATAACACCGAGGTCTCTAATAATGGGATATTTTAAAAATGAAAGTGTTATTACGCGCGGACCATCTCTCTCACTCCTTCGCGCGCGCCAGATGCGCATCCATTCGCACTCGCTGGTTCGCACCCCGCGCGAGCAAGGGGAAGTGAAGGGCAGTAGTTATACGATAGCGAGCGGCCTATCATAAAGGACGCCGCCGCACATGCCGATAAATTTATCGCAGCTAGCTGACCCTGAGAAGCTCATATTTCTCTATTTATCCCACACGAATGTCATCACCGTTACTTTTTCCTTGAACAGCTTGGATTGCCGAGAACGTTCTAAACGGCACCTAACACAAGTTTAATAAATACCACGTGCGGGCCTCTGAGGAAAGAGTGATTAAGAGCAGAGAGTTTGGCGTCTTGTGCGACCTTTGGGCGATTCCGGAGCGGTGAGGGACGACTGCAGCGACCTGCGAGAGTGCGTCGGCTAGCGTGTGTGCAGTGAGGAGTGGGACTGATCTGCGGGACTGTGGACTGGATGCGTGAGTGAAATGACGTTCGGGACGATGGAAATATACAGTTTTAACTCAACGTGTGGAAATAATTGGAGCAGTTTAAGGGGCTTTAGGAAGAGTAAATACTGTGATGAAGACTATAATTGAAATGGAGATAGTAATTAAATGTTGTGCTCAATAAGAATAATAAGAGTTAATAGGACGCTCAGACTGTTAAATAACAAGAGGTTTGACTGTTTGTAGCATTGAGAATAAATAGAATTATTGAATATAGTTCTTTGATTTTTATTAAGACCTCGATCCCTTAAGAACTCAGATAAGCCCCTTGGGTGTCCCATGTCACAATAAATTAAGTTGAGTTAGCTTAGAATATGATTTATTGGTTAAATGATACTTTAATACCATAACGGAGCTATGAAGTAATGTAACGACTTACCCTTTGGTACGTAATAGTAGTAGTGGTAGTGGGGGTAGTGATAGTGACTATGATGGTGGTAGTGGTAGTAATGATGGTAGTAGCAGAAATAGTAGTAGTTGTGTAGTTGGTTGCGCTTAACATTTCGTCAACAGCGAGGTCATAAGAAACGAAGCAAAATGCTCGGAGAAGCGGTAACAGGAAGGAATTGGCTATGGTCTGCAGTAAAGAACCTTCCAAGTATTTGCCTGGAGTGATTTTGGGAAACCATGGAAAAATGTAATCAGGATGGCCGGGCTAGGAATCGAACCCGGGTCCCATAGAATGCGTGTAAGTCCAAAGGTTTATTATCACTGCCATGTCTCGCTCGGTCTCCCAGGTAAAAATTATCGACTTTGGCCGTGGGCATGATATTTGACTCAGCCACCTTAAATTTGGTAAGAAGACATACTTACGTTTACAATGGTACAGTATATTTGGCTCACTGCCCAGAATAATGCTCAGATTACGGGATTTTTTTTTTCGCTTTATAAATACAGCGAAACACTGTGAGAGTCGACACTTTCTTCCAAAATCTCTTTCACAACTGATACCGCTTCCTGCTAGGATCAGGCCTGTGTAAAGCATCCTGAAAGATAGCGGCCCTCACGCCCTTACTAAGCCCCCTCCGTGCATTAACTTCTCCCCTCCGCACGTGACAAAGGGTACGGGGGGTGAAAGAGGAGGGTGGCCTCTCCTCCATTTTATGCGCGTGGCCATCTCACCTATTTTTATAAATTCCGGCCCAGCGGCCCGTGTGTGAGGTTCAGTGGGCAGTGGTTGGCATGCGGCCAGGACTCGCGCTTCGCCCCCTGGAGGTTCAGCACACACGCACGCACCCGCCCCTGAAGGATAGGCACTCACACGTACGCACATACGCCCCTTGCTGGCCATGCCTCACGCTCAGCTCATTCGCACGACGTGACGAGGGATGGTTAGAGGGTTCAATGGAAGCGGCGAGGGATATTCCGATATCGCCGATTAGTCCCTTGGCCTCGTGTCAACGCGTGGGCTTGGGGGGAGAAATTCAAAGTAGGCCTTCACACCACGAACTTATCACACTTCACCGAAGGACGGGTTTCTGCCGTAGTGCCGTAATTCGACCTTCAAGTTAGATTCTGTGGGTTTGCTTGAGATTTTGTGCTACAACACTATGGCCAAACGATTCTTTAGTGACACCAAACCGTTTGTTTGCTAATTTTTCACTAGGATTTCCAAGTCATGGCACCGAATATCAACACTTCAGCCATCTTGCCATATGTGCCAGATGCTTTTAACTATCATGGCGTTCATCAGTCGTACACATTTGATTTTAAAAGAGCGAATATCAAATTTTAACAGTGTTCAACAAAATTTGCTTCGATTTCTTTTTATTCGTTACAATGTTAAAACAGATTAAAATTAAACGGAAACTTTTATAATTTCTGGAAATTACTGTAAGCCAATTTTCTTTTTCTAATAAACTAACGGAGATTCATACGAAAAGCACAACACAAACGAAAGTGATATACCTGGATAAATTGTTACATTCGTTATTCATCCACATACAAGTCGTTTAAAAAATTAGGTAATGTTTGGTCTTAGCGCAGAAATAAAATGTTCGTCAAACTATTTCAAATTGATTGACTACTTACCGAATGAAAGCGTGGTTTAATTTGTGAAACTAAATATAGATAAAAAGAGAAAGTTTACAATGTATAAACAATTTAATGTGAACGCCACATGAAAACATGATTTTAAAATAGGAGTTGTACTAAAAACGTTTGTCAAACACTGAACTTGAACCAAAACATGCCCAATTAAAACCACACTCTTACCCATTGCCTTTCACGAGATTCGAAAGCAGAATCCCTTGTATGGTTATCTGGTGACCCAACGAAAATCTACAGTGATTATAAATCAAACGTAGATGTCAAAATAAAGTTATAAAATAAAACAAATTTAATGAATTACGCGTAAATAAACTTTGCTACTATTAGTTTTGAGTGTTTCAGGATATAACGGTGTTCACACTGCGAATAAAGTATGGTGTTAGCTGTCAACTTACGGAACCAAAGATATTTCAGTTTCCCTACACTCGTATGTTGTTTGGTTTAACGGGGATATTAGTCGCAAACTTATTTCAAATAAATAAAATGACGGTTTCCGTTTTGAAACGTATAACAATGAGATATCTTAAAATATACCAAAACATCTGTATCGTACGTATATATTCTTAAATAACGTTACATATATGTATGTTTGCGAATTGTATATAAATATATGCAATACGAAAGCATTAAGAAACATTTGTACATGTGCATAAATGCAATAAAGTGTACACGCAATTTCCCCCTTCCCCCTTCTCAAACACGCGCGTACATTTGTAAAGTTTGCACAAGTAGAAATTAAACCTTTTAATTTCTTTATTGTGTACACAGATGAACGGCTATACCCATACTACTAACAGCCAGAGAAGACAAAATTCACAGAAAATGTTCGTGGGTAAATAAGGAACGTAACAGATAGGTAATTTTTCAGACTATTCGACGAGCAGCTACCGCTTGGTTTTGCCAAAAATTCCGGCGGAATTGTGTGCAATATTCTCAATATGAATTGGAAATTAAATAACTAGTGTGAGCTAACTGTAAGGTAGCTACGATACCGTTGATGCAGCATTTTCGTTTCCTGTTATTCATTGTTCTTGTCCAGAAGTGACAATTAAATGGTGTTACTGGAATACTTAGTACAGGGGAACTTTCAAATGACACGTCATCTTAATCCGATCAATTTTCGTAGACATTAATTCAAAACAAATGGAGTATCCCAAGGCTACAGGGATTTCTTTTCTGATAAACACAATTGCTGCGGACACTATATTAGACGACTTGCAATGTAAATGGGCATCTGAGTCCGTGACTGTAAGGATATAAAGAAAAATTTGATGTTTGTTTACATTTCACTTTGACACTTAAACTGGTAAATATTCCATGGGAATGTTTACATATGTCAGTATAATATTATCTTTGTTTGTTTACATTTAAAATGATGGTAGAAATGTTATCATATTTTTATTTTGGAAATAAATTTAAATTAATTGCACGTGTTAATGTCACAGATTTGTACAATTATTGTCGTTTTAGTCTATATAATTTCTCCTTGTTAGACTTAAGCTTTGCATAACGGTAATTTATGTTCCTACGAGATCTTTAATCTTAATCGTTTGTAGATAATATTCCCTTATCAGTAAAGTATTTATTCTTTGATTTTGTGTTAAGCAGGAGGAGGACTNTTAATCGTTTGTAGATAATATTCCCTTATCAGTAAAGTATTTATTCTTTGATTTTGTGTTAAGCAGGAGGAGGACTGCCTTAAGCAAGATCAGGGACTCTCACTCTCTCTCACACACACATCTCTCTCTCTCTCTCTCTCTCTCTCTCTTCAGACATGACAGCGGTCAGACCATTCAATTTTGTCTACTTTTGAATTTAATTAATTTTGGATTTGGACCGTCCATCATAAAGGCAGAGCGATGGAAGAGAGCCATCGCAAGTTCAGTAAATGTGCGCAGTCTTTAGAAGCAGCCTTAAAGCGCAATATAATTTTTTTTAGCGTACTTCAAGAAATAAGAGGATTCCCAAGGGACGTGAACATTAGCATGGTCGTAAGACTTATCTACAGTAAAACTGTTTCCTTGGGTGTGATCAAACGATCTTACTGCATTTTCTTGTGCCTTTGAAAATCATCGAAATGATTTAAATGAAGGATCGGAACCTAGAAAATTTTAATTTCTGTTTGATTTCACCCATTTGTTCTGTAATCAAGTCTGCTGTTATCAAAGCTAGCTAAAAGAAAAATGAAATCTTTACTCAATTCNTTCACCCATTTGTTCTGTAATCAAGTCTGCTGTTATCAAAGCTAGCTAAAAGAAAAATGAAATCTTTACTCAATTCATTCGTTCAAATTGAAAGGAATTACCTTGCATCAAGTATAAACGGTTTTAATCGGAACTCTTAAATTTATTTCACTAAAAATGGTCTAGTGGAATATTGGATAGAGAGAAAGAGAGAGATGATTTTTTTCTTATTGAGAAAATTTAACTATATGTGCCACGTTCCCAAGCAGTATAAAATATTAGGTAATATTTTATTTATTACTTACCTGTTACATCGAATTCAAGTGTTTTGTGGATTTAACGATTTTCACAAAAGGGCGTTAAAATTGTGCTTCCTAGTGGTCATTGGCTAAATAGTAATTTCCAACACAGAGGAACCAAATGACCTCTTATGATATAAGCTTCTCTTTCCAACACCTACTTATTTGCAAGACAAATAAAAATATAAAATACAAACTACATATACACTAGTAATTTGCAATTTGCAATGGAAATGGGCATCTGTGTCCGTGACATTCACACAAAAAAAACGTGTCGCGATTGCACTTGTCTGACTAAGAGCATGGCAAATGGCTTGTTTATTTATAATTTATTGATCACTTTTAAAAACCTTTCTTTTTTTCTTAATTTTGCACGATTCGTAATTTCTGCAAGTACCAATGTTACTTTTATTTGTAAAATATTAATTAAAAACCCCTCCCTCCGCCTGTGATAACTGGCGGTGGTTTACACGCTACAGTAAACCTGAACTCACATATCAGGAAGCCATAAATCCTACTCAGGATTGCAATCCGCGTAAGTCAGAAACTTAGCCATGCGAGCCACGTGGCTGTAGGCAGCTACTCAAAATTCTCACAGTCGGCGCAACACAGAACGAGATATTTTTCACCTAACAAAACTTCAGCGCGGCAAATGTTCGCAGATCTGCGAGGGGAGAAGCATTTTATCCGGAGCGGGGATGGGAAGGGGGGGGGGAGCACGCGAGTTCGATACGGAACAAGTAGGTCACGGAAGACCTAAGCCCCTGCACAATGCCGAGCGGCATCACGTGGTCAGGTGCGCAGCGTAATTGCCCGAATAATTACGCGATTAGCATGCACGCCAGATCGCGTTATGGTCATTGCCTGGCTGCCGCGTCCGCCGCTAATGTCCAGCATCCCCTCCGAATTCCTAACACCCCC
>NQII01011048.1:0-13992 GCA_002778355.1 Clitarchus hookeri
GGGTGCACGGCGACCAGAACGTCATCACCTGCACATTGTAATTTCAGATTTTAGTAAAAATCACGCCACAATTATAAGAATGTAAATAGAAATGATAGGAAACTAAGCATTTTCTATAACATAAAAAACGACAACATATTTTTTATAAAAACTTCAATATATGCAATTGCAAAATAACCACAACGCACTAAAAACTATTAATTGAAAATTAAGAATGTCTTNAAAATTAAGAATGTCTTCCTATCCGGAACAACAAAGTCATTATAACATAACCTAATGAAAAGAAAACAGTGCAATTCTCATAATTCCAAAATTGTATTCAAATATCGGTATATGCTGTTCTCGGTAAAATGAATGCCAATAGAAAGTCCTTTTTAAGCTATACTTGTATGCTGATTGTATATTCTTCCGCCTCAAATAACATTTAAATTGCAATAGGCCTGATCACTTTATTCACGCGTCCGTCAAGTGAAACTGTAAAATTGTCGTAAAAGTAAATATTTTACAAATTTGCTAATTCTTACACTTACAAATGTACATAAAAAAAGAAAGCAAAAGAAATAATTTTATGTGTTCACAAATATTTACCTAGCACTATTAATTTAATGTTGAGACATGGAACTGCCTTTTCTCCATTGTTACTCACTTGACTAACTGCATTCCACTCAGTATCTCCATTAAATTATATAAAGTTAGGGGCAATGACAATTTTCCAAGCTTCATTTTAAAATATCTGATTTAACCGTGAACTGCCTATTTAAATAAAAACTGTGTTGATACTTCGCAATGCTGAGGATTGTTTTGTTTTGTGACGCAGGTGATCCTGCCCCACGCCATCGTCAAGTCCCACGTGGCCGCTCCCCTCGCTTATGCTCTTCACTAAATGATGATGTTTCCTATCTGTACAAATCCCCTGTTATTTAATAAATAACCTTGAATTATATCATAGCGTTGTATATTTTATTTTTTTCTCACTCATCTATTTAAAATATATGGAAAATTAAACTTGTAGACTACTGTTTTCTTTTACTTAAATAACTGAATATGTGCTTGAGAGCAGGGATAATATGCTCTCGACATTTGACTACTATGATGAAATTGAAACACTAAATTAGAGCAATTAAATTGATAAATATCCTTATTTTGATAGTCAATAACGAAATAACATTAATGATTAATTGCAAAGAATATTAAGGGATGCACCTTCCTTCTTATAAGCATGCATTTCTTTCAATGATATTGCCTTCTCTTTGAGTGAATGTGGAAGTATTCTGTTATGATGGTAAAAGGAAGGTTATACAAATTTGTTTACGTTAGAGACAATCTGAACTTCCAGAATCTCAAGAACTGGATATTATATACCTTTAAATGCACTGTTGGTTGTATTCCATTAAATTGAAATCTCTATGTGTAGAATGAAGTTTCCGATTGACTGACACACTCATAAACGCACAGCCCAAACCACAGGATGCAAAAGTATGAAAATTTAGGGGTGACTTCCCTTTAGGTTGCAGGCACCTACTAAGAAAGTATTTTTCGAAGTTCAACTCGTATGTAGGTGAAGTATGTGCTTTCGAAAACTCATATATAGCTGTACAGACTTACCCAAAGACCTTGCGATTGAACTTTGTAGTCCACTTCAATGTGATACGTTTTGAGTTGGGTAGCCGAGGGCGTGGTGAGAGAGGTGAAAAGTTGAACAGGGTAGTTTTTCCCACAATATACACGAATTCTTACCACCGACAAATCAAGAAGAATAGCAACATACACTGACGTAAAAAAACTGCAAAAAATGTAACTGTGTATGTCACTTCACTCACGATTCAACCTAGATGTCGTATACTATAATAACAGTTCATGATCAAAAATGCAGACCAATCCAAGCAATTGAAGCCACGTACTGAATACGCGTAGCGCCACATCAATATACAATTTACCCCCTCGCGTATCAACACAGGCGTGTATCCTTGCATGGAACGATCGTACATGTGATGAATATTATCCTGAGGTGTACATATTATTCAAATCCTGTTGAACTTGTCACAATTGTACTATATTAGCAGCTGGCTATACAGACTGGGCCACAGGTCGTCCCATCTTGACCCAAACATGTTCAATGGGAGAGAGGGCTATAGTGATGGTGGAATCAGTTGTCGAGCACCACGAAGAGTACGTCAAGTAGGTGCTCTATATGGACGAGCATTATCCTGCTGAAACAGTACATCACCAACAGGTCGAACAATATTCTCGATGTAGCAGGCACTGTTCAACGGAGCCTCCGCAAACACCATTGGCGAACGTGAGTTGTAGCTTATTGCGTCCCACACCATCGGAGAAAATACACTCTGCAAGATGACGTTCACCAGGTCGACATCGCACACGTAAACAGCCATCAATTGCATGGTGACAGAACATGCTCTCGTTGCTAAACACAACTAAACGTTTTTATATTCTCCAGACGATTTTTTTTTTGTGGCTCCACAGGAGGGTTGAAAGAGGTGAGAGAGATTTGGGCGGCTCTTAACAGCGAGGTCTTGAGAGCCGATGTGGGTGATTGAGATGAGTATGGAGCAGCGACGGAACAAAAGGGCGGGGGAAACGGGAGATCCCCGAGGAAACCCACCGACCAACGGCATCGTCCGGTACGATTCCCACTTCCAAAAATTCTGGAGTGACCTGGCCGAGGTGGGAGGTGAGCAGTCTAACCGCTCAACCACTGCGGCCCCAACTCCACAGGAGATGTGCACGACGGTGCTGCGGCAGAAGAGGAAACCTGGCCAAGGGCATGCGTACTCGTAGTCCTGCTGGAAGTAGACGGTTCCTAATGGTACGTTTGGACACCCCTGGTGATAAATTCGCCCCGAATTGTGCTGTGGATGCGTTACTGTCTGCCAGCGCTGCCCTAACAAATCACCGATCTGGTGCATCTGTACTACGCCGCTGTCCCGAACCTGGTCTACGGGTTCGGGCCTGTTCAACAGACCACCGTTGATAACATCGCCACACTACGGATGCATCATGATCAAAATTTGCAGCAACCCATCCATATGTTCATCCCGCCTCGCTATGTCGCACTATACAGCCCCTCTCAAACAGCTGTAAGCGCACGACAGCGGCACTTAGCCGTCTTTGAGGCATGGCTACAACTTTATTGCTACGCGTGTTCTCAACGTCCAACCTACCAATAGTGCACGATACTGTCTGGTACTGTTCTGTACACGGCGCAACGAAGTGGATGGTTCAACGCTTTATGTTGGCCGATGTTCTTGAAATCTTCACCAGTTTAAGTACACTCGCACAGCATGCAACTAATGTACTCAATTTCAATTTACAGCACTTAAGAGTGTTGCAACTTTTTTTCCGTCAGTGTATTTCCTTTTATTCTACACCATTTCCTCGATCATGCTGATATGTATATTGTCGTGTGTGATTTTGCTGTTCCTGTCAACTCTTATTACTGAAAACAGCAGCTAGAAAATGCCTCAGTTTGCTTGTAATAAACTTGTATTTCGCCCGAACTGCCTGCGCGTCCTTGAAGTTGCTGCATCGATAAAAAAGAGTGAATGATAGAAGAGGAGGGAGGAGGGTTTTTTTTTCTTCTCATATTTACCATGTTAGAGATTAGCTTAAACGATATTTATGAATATCTGTGACAGATATATGAAATGTATCGATAATTTTATCACAACGGTGACGAAAGCACATGTAGTGTTGATTTGAAAAAAAAAAGTCAATAGTAATGCATGAATTTATAACAAATTTCCCGCGAACAGTGTAATATTCTGATTTAATATTTGTAATTTTTACGTTTACAAACTACACGAAATCATTTTCAGTGGTCTCCGATTGTTAAGGATTGCACTTGAAGACTTTAAAATATGGGAACACTTAACATAATTAAAGTGTTTACATTCAAGGGTAAAGATGTTATTTAAAGTTTGAACACAACTGTGCTTAAATAATTGCGAACCAAATGTACTAAATATAAATTTTCTAGGATTACATTGACGCTTTTTTGTAGCTAACATGAACATGGTGCGCAAAAGTATTAAATGCCCACAATACTCAATATTTAACATTAATACCTTTTTCTGGAGTCAGAGTACACACAAAGATCCTTAATCATAATGTTTGTTTCGTTTTCCCCTCAATTAGTCTTGAATTATGAAACTCGTCCATATAAAACCAGTCTTGGTGTACCGTAAAGTAAAAAAATTTGACTAGTATTTCAGTCCGTTTTTCATGTATCACAAATATCCTTTGTGAAAAAATTACATGTGAAAATATGAAAACTTAATATAAATATGCTTTTGTGTTGTACTTCAAATAAAAGGAAACTGATGTAAAACAAAAACTTCATCCAAAATCATGTATTTTCACTGTGGTATCAGCCAATGAGCAAACGTGAGCCCCTCCAACATGTACACGAAAATGGAGAGAAGCATAATGACAGATGAAATCGGGAATTCTCCGGCCTGTTTCCATTATTAATAATGTATTTCATAATGTCGTTCCACCCTTTGTTTACATCCTAAGANGGGAATTCTCCGGCCTGTTTCCATTATTAATAATGTATTTCATAATGTCGTTCCACCCTTTGTTTACATCCTAAGAGAGTATAACTTGTTAATGGCGTAACTGTGGCTGCACAAAGTTATAAGTACAAAATAATTTTTTGAAAATTCTTTTATGGTTTTGTATCTGATGACACATGCACAAAGTACAGTGACTTTCTGAGTTTCACCGACCTTATTGAACCCTAATTGCACCGGCAGGAAACAGTTTCTCTCTGTAAAATGAGCACATAGGATAAATTCATTATCTGGAGTCAATTGGAGAAAACTGAGAAATATTATGATTTGTTTTAACACTATTCCCAAATGTATGACCATCTATTTTGTTGCTCTTTGTATTCCCAACTACAATTGCACTATTAGCTCACACAACACCGGACAACCTTACATGTAAAACGTACATTACCAGGCAATATAATGTAAATTTACAAGTGTCCCAATCAAATATTATTTCCTGCGTAGATCAATTTACACTTTGGGTCTTGCTGAGGTAATATAACGTTACAGAGAACCTCACAAACCCTGCTGGCGAAGTAATATTCATTCGCCACTGTCGTCGAAGACTGCGGATCTTGCAATGTTACGGAAAACTCCACAGAACTAAGTTTAATTCGGAAATTTTCGTCAGCAAAACCCAAAGTGTTAGTTANTGCAATGTTACGGAAAACTCCACAGAACTAAGTTTAATTCGGAAATTTTCGTCAGCAAAACCCAAAGTGTTAGTTCCATAATATACGTCAAGTCTTCCAACTAAAATAAGGAAATAGGAATGTTTGCATGAAGGAACAGCACCGACATTATCCTGGCAAGAGGGTGGGAAACGATCCGGAGAACATTGCAGCCCGCAGGGATTGAAGCACCAGTCTACCGGAAACGAGTAGTACATGCGCACCGCCAAGACATGACAACCGCGGTTCGGCAGAAAACCCACTGGTAATTTACAGTACCGCAACTTTCCTCGACACGCGAAAACAAATTACTGTATTGCTTTGACACCGATATGGAACTCGGACAGCAGGTATTTCGGCCAGAACTAACGAGCTCCTTCCAAAGGAACTTGAACTGTGCATTCGTCACGCGCGTCCTTGATGCTTGATTACGAGCCCTGGTAGCGAGTGAGTGGTTGATGTGTTAATAACACGGTTGAGCAGGGAAGGGTTGGTGGTAAGGGGATAATGCGTTTTCGTATAGGTACTTGCATCAACAGGAAATAAAGGAGCTTTAACGCAATCTTTGAACTGGCACTTAAGCTACGGCTTGCTTGCAAGGCTCCATTAAATTTTTCGTCGCCCGGTCAAGTTCAGAGTTATCGTTATGGATGCGGGAGGTCGCTGGTTGAAGCCCAACCGGCCTCACAACACGTAGTTTTGTGCCCCGGTGTTGATCGACATACGCCATCAAAATACATAACACAGTAGTTCGAAACGCCGTGTTATGTAGCGATAGTTTACGGACTAGAATCCCAGATAATATATATGTGTGCTTTATTCAAATGTATGATTAAGCAAGTAGGTAGGGTTTAGCGTCTCGTCGACATTGAGGTCATTCCAGAAGGAACAAGTTGCTTAGAGAAAAAGGAATGGGGAAGGAATGTAGTAAGGAACCATCCCTGCATTCGCCTGGATGATTTTGGGAAACCATGGAAAAACTGAAATAAGGAATGCCGGGCCGGGAATCAAACCCAGGACCTCCCGATGTCGTAACATAAACATCAATTATGCTGGTCGATCATTGCCTTCCCTCCCTCTGGGTTAGCTAACCAGCATGAAGTTTAATAGTAAATAAGCGACAAATAAAGAAAAAAATATGAACTTAGTATGTAACGATTATTCTCCCCGTTATTTTATGCAAGAATTCCGACCCCCTTCCATCCTTCATTGAAAAGTATATACATTAAATTTAAATTATGGAATATGCATTAAATTTAAATTTCAGAAGTGGTGCTTAGTTACGTTTCACACAAATCACTGATTCTTTTGTTGTTTATAATGAAGGTATGTATACTGAAACCTTAGTCGGGATGGGAAACCTAGAATCCATTGCGCTGTGATCGCATGAGATAACCCGTTATAAGAAGGTCAGCATACGAGTTAATGAGAATTCAGATTCGTTCTGGGGTGAAATTTGAGATTCCGCTATTGCAGCAGGTTTGCCCTTGTGATTACCAACTGAAACAGCTTGTAATATGACTATCGCGTAAAACACTTAGTTCATTTGTGTCCCGTGGGATCTGTTATATTCGTAGATAAGCGAAGACATTAACAGAAATATTTATCTTGTTTTACAATTGTTGATTGATTGTTAGTCCAGAATACGAGTTAACTACATCAGACTCTAAATACATATGTGGAATANGTTTTACAATTGTTGATTGATTGTTAGTCCAGAATACGAGTTAACTACATCAGACTCTAAATACATATGTGGAATAAAGTTTTTTTTCTCGTGTAACTTGTTTTGCATCTCTAGAAACCATCAAATTTAGAACCGCACTTTTGTGTTAAAATTGATAAACGTCATATTCTAGAAAATTTTTGTGTCAAATTTGTTGTACATCTTTACTCTACATTTAACGTATCCAAATAGTAAAACTGTGTTCCTAGGAAATCCACCAACTGAATGAACCCAAAAATAATTAGTTTTCGCAGGGCATGTCGCAAAAAAATTTGAGGCACAAGACGTGGCAAACTTCTTTTACTGTTGAAATACACTGAATTCCTGATAATCAACGCGAGGCACTCATTGACTAAAACCACGTAGGTTCACTCCCATCCTCCAACAAAACCTAGTTGTATGGGCACCGAGATGGGTATCAAGTGTTCAGGATTCTATAGTCTGCTTGAAGGACCTGCTGTAGATTCTCGTTTTGAACATAGCCTGGCAACTAAGACCCGAAATTTATCTGTTTAATCGTTAAACTAATTTTTTACATTTATTTACATAACATTTATAACATACAAAAAACAGGTCAACTGAATATTCNTTAATCGTTAAACTAATTTTTTACATTTATTTACATAACATTTATAACATACAAAAAACAGGTCAACTGAATATTCTAGGTTTACAGAAAATGACACGTAATCTAGAAGTGCTTGAATTTGGCAGAAAAAAAATTTGCTTGTAGACAAGACATTGCCTTCCTGCATCAGACAGTTATTTTTGGAGGTAGGGAAACATAAATGGCTAGCCTCAATCTGTGGCCCTGATGCTGATTAAGGTAAACGTCAAACAGGCTCTGCTCCTACGAGAACTGAAAACCGTGACGCATCAACCACAGTTCTGGAGGTAATTGAAAAAAAAAATATATCTAGTTAAAGCGACAACTTTCGCTCATGCGCAGGGCAGTAACGCGTCGCATATCGCAGTGCACTGCTCCACATATGAGCGCTGTCATAAATTGCAGGGAAAGGCAGAGTAAAGGAAACCAAGGTTGTGGCTCGTGAGCGACTCGTTACCGCTTCGCTTGCGCGGGCTGATTTACTAGCGCGTAAAGTATCCCTTCATAGCCGATATCGTGTACGCCGAACATTACCGATCTACATCGCCGAAGGAAAGTTTTCGTTTCCACAGAACTTCTTTTTAGAAACTTAGTTGCCAAAGAAAGCAAAAGTTTATTTTTTCACAACGATTGTGCTAATTAATAAATGTTGTGCAGTTGACCCTGAGTAAAAAAAAAATCACTACGAATTCAAAACTAAAGGAAAACATATCTTAGAAATCGCCGTCAAGGTAACACTGATAAGTCATAGCAGTTCAAGTGACCTCTTTATGAACGGACAACGCGTACACCCAGTATTCAAACGATATGTTCACCTCTGTTGTAGTTTTTGCGTTTTTCTTGCTGGCCACATTTCTTGCTCCCCTAAGCTCCTGATATATTTTTGTATATATTTGTCTTAAAATATACTGATTTTGTATCAATAAATTATGGCATTGAATATACAAATTGGGCGGAATTTCTCGCATCATCCATTTCGGTAAAAGTGAAAAATTCTCGTCACAATTCTAAATCGCCACCAGGACAGCGCTGATATTTCATACCAGGTCACAAGTATCCCACAGTGATATGACCAGTGTTGAGATTCACATACAGTTTAGTGGAAAAGTGGCCTATGCCTCTAAGATACCTTCAGCCATGCGTTTCATTACAAATGCCGGTACTGTTTTTGGAACTACACAGTTGCTGATTTTGTGATTGTTCTAAGGTGACAGGTTCGGAGAAATGTTCTTGTGAATTCGCAAATGTCTACATATTTAAAAATAAAGTTCAGCTCCATTTGTAAGTAGTGGTAGAGCTTTAACTAAAGCTGATCGGTGATATTAAAAGCGGAATAGCACGCATGAATGGCACTTTAGACTGTCGTCGAACGAAAATTAATCAAATGAACTTGGTAAGTAGATAGGGCGACAGCGAGGTCACTAGAAGCGGAGAAAGTCACTCACTGAAACAGGAACAGGAAAGGAATACGTCGCGACTAAGCTTTATTCAAATCAGGTTGTGAAGCTCAATGCTAATACTTTGGCGAACGACAATTTTCGCCGACAGGTCGTACTGTTGTTGTATGTGTACCAGATTTCATTCGTTTTGTAAGTAAACAAATGCGATGGTTGGGTTCTCAATACAATTCATATAATTGTTTAAACGTTTTCCGGTTAGTATTGAGTTAGAACCTACGTAAAGCATAAACGTTTATTTTCATTTGTGGAAATATGACGGACTATGACCACATATTTTTTACATTCAGTCGTAAAACTGGATTTTCCACAAGTTGGCTTACAAAACTACTTGTTTANACTATGACCACATATTTTTTACATTCAGTCGTAAAACTGGATTTTCCACAAGTTGGCTTACAAAACTACTTGTTTATACGTGACAAAAGAATATAATAATGAATTTTGATGACAGTAATATTTCGCTCATAAATTTGTAAATTCTTATTAAAAATGAACGTGTTTACGAATGCTCAGTGCCAAACACGATCAGATGTAGTTTCGTCCTTTGCTCTTGTCAGCACCATTGGATAGTTTCAATAATAGTAACANAGTGCCAAACACGATCAGATGTAGTTTCGTCCTTTGCTCTTGTCAGCACCATTGGATAGTTTCAATAATAGTAACCAAAAATTATTCTTAGTATTTTGGCCTTATGATTCCAGCCAAACAGGAATTTGTAGAATTCTCAACTTACCGCCAGCTTTAAAACTGCCTCTTTGGTACACCAGCGCGCGCCGTACGGCAGAAATTTTTCCAAAGCCGCACTCTCCCATATAGAATATCGTTTTACTCCTAGCCCGAGTATAATAAAGTCTAGCCTGGAGTGCTTTCGTTGTTAAACCATGGGAAATCGAAATCAGGATGGCCGGGTCAGGAATATAATTCGGATCCTCCCGAACTCTAGTTCAGTGAGTTCCCACTGTGCCACCTCACTCAGTCATGGTAACTGGCAACTAACGCTTCAGAATACGGCCAGTTCGTGGTTATTTGAGCACTTTTGAAAACCCTGCTTAGGAGACATTTTTCCGTCCATTTCGTATCCTTCAAACATATGTTTAAAGGCTGTTCGCGGTAAAATGAGCACTTCTGAACACAAGCTTTGAAAAATGATACTGCCCTTAACTGCATACATTTTAACGGGAACACTGATTAGGGTGCTCAGTAAAGTAGGTAATGACAGGAGAGAAAGTAATTCCATGTCAGAACGTTGAATTAAAGGTGTTAGGTAAACATATGTAAATACTGAAATTATTTCTCATCGCAACGTTAATTTTTCATTATGGTGGAAGAATAAGCAATGTGCATGCAAGCAGATCTGAAAGTGGCCACCTGGTTGAAGGAATTTTGCACGTCTGAGGCCTAATCGCGAGGGAGCGCTAGGGGCAACCGAGACACACGCATAAACTCTCTCATCACCTCTAAGCGCAAAGCACTGAATTGATATGCAGTCTTGCCGTCGATAACGCTGCCTCTGTGAGGCTTTCAGCGGAGACCTAGCATTTAATGACGTAATAAATAAATAAAGGTTTGACGCGCATACCTGTACCTTTTTAACGTTTTGTAACGGAATGTTCTTACCNATGACGTAATAAATAAATAAAGGTTTGACGCGCATACCTGTACCTTTTTAACGTTTTGTAACGGAATGTTCTTACCTATAAATGACCGTGAAAACATCCGTTTGAGCCATTTCCACTATCACAAAAACATGCTTTAGAGAGAATTGGAGAAACTGAAAAACGAATAGAGACGCGTAAGGTTTTTTAAAATGCTATTCGTAAGCAGACCTCACTCAGACACGTTGGACGGTTTTTTAAAAAAAACTTTTTCTGCTGGAGCTCTGCAAGCCGTTCGGCGGCCTACCCAGGCGGCCACCTTAAGCAGGACTTTCAAAAGTTCTCAATTTACCGCAAACAGCCTATAGTTCACATTGTCATCGACCCAACCACTTTTCTCATGCGCATAGGCGTGCGCACGGGGTGTGCCGAGTGAGTCGAGGCACACCCTAATGACCGTAAAATTAATTGGTTTAAAATTGTGGTGTTTGAGGTTTATTTATTATTCTGGAATTTATGCATTCCTTAGATACAGGAGCATACTGGTCTATATATGCACAGGCGCACGCCTGGTTGCAACCGTTAACGTGCCTTGATTACATTCGTTACTGGCTATAAAACCTATTGGGCACTTGTGCTAACGATTTCGTTTACGAAACAAATTCTTAAATATAAATTTTCTCTATAAAATGATTGCGGAATGTGTTCTCCGTATAATATCTTATTTGGTAAAACTTTTGCGTAACTTTAACGATATTAAACTTCAAAATCAAACATTTCCCTGAGGGAAGCCTCTAGACCCCCATTTAATGTACTTTATTCACAGTCACTTCCAACTTTTTTGACGCTTTGCTAAATTTCTACTTTCAGGATATTCCTCCGCCTCATGCAAATTAAGCTAAACTACCTCTAGAAAATTACTCCGAAGAGACAACGCACCCTATTTGTGCACTCTCAGAGTAAGAACTATTCCTAATTAGTCAANAACTTTAACGATATTAAACTTCAAAATCAAACATTTCCCTGAGGGAAGCCTCTAGACCCCCATTTAATGTACTTTGTTCACAGTCACTTCCAACTTTTTTGACGCTTTGCTAAATTTCTACTTTCAGGATATTCCTCCGCCTCATGCAAATGAAGCTAAACTAAGTCTAGAAAATTACTCCGAAGAGACAACGCACCCTATTTGTGCACTCTCAGAGTAAGAACTATTCCTAATTACTCAATACCAAGACGCATATTATCTTTCTGATTTATTCACATTAATTATAAATTAAATAATTAATAATTTAAAAAATTACTAAAAAGATTAATTTAACGACAGGTAAGATACGTCTGTGTAAACAGATGTATAGGACCCTTGTGGTACAAGACATATTTAGGAAACAACCAAACACGTCATTCATGGGGTGATTTTTCAAAGGTTTGATTTAAAAAGTGCAAAGAAACCGCGAATATACTATAGGAGGCCATTGGCGAATCTCTAAATTTGTGGCACACCTTTATTATNATATAAATTATTTCTACACCAAAACCTTCCTCAAGGAATTCTCTAAATGACGTTGAAAACTGCATCAAAATTCATTAAGTAGTTTAGAAGTACTAAGCGAATACACAGACACACGCGGATAAGAGACTTTGTTTTATACTATTTAGANTCATTAAGTAGTTTAGAAGTACTAAGCGAATACACAGACACACGCGGATAAGAGACTTTGTTTTATACTATTTAGACAATAGAGAAGAAGACTTCTTACCCTAATCAGGTAACCATTGATACGTTACGTGACTGGTTTTTGAACCATACAACAGTTGAAAATTCAGAACATGTGAAAACTCTTCATTATTTAGTATAATATACTATAACATATAAATAATTTTATCCCTTTTTCTGAGAGCATGTTTCTTTTATAAGGCGTAAAAGTAAGTTAGCGTGCTAAGGATGACAACTTCAAGTACATAAAAAGCTTCATCTATAAATGCAAGGCTCTAAAATGAGATGCACTATTTACGTTATACGAAGTGCTCGTTAAGTTATGAAATCATAAATTAAAGAAAGGGAAACTTAAAAATATGAAATTTGTCGATTTACAATGTAAAGGTAAACAATTCCGCTTAGTGTTTGCTTATCTGAGCCACATGTAGGTAATATACTGAATTAATTATAACTCGTTTGCAGTAGTTATCCGAAATAATCGGAATAATTCACAAAAGATATTTTATCTTTACTGTCGGAGGAACTTTGCAGATGGGATTTATTGAGTAGTTTTAAACTTATATAAATGCATTCGAAACAATATTGACGAAAAAAAGTAATTTTTGAGGAATTTACAATGGTAGGGAAAACAAATGTGCAAAGAAAATTGCAAGTAAAAGTTATTATTGTTATCATTGCAAATATTAAATTTTTTTACGGATATTATTTTAAAATAATAAAAATTTTATTTGCATATTTGTAGAATAAAAAAATGTATTTGAAAAAAAAAAATACAAAATACAAATATATGAAATAACGTAGCTAATAACTTCAGCAACCTCTCCCATGAATACGAAAAAACTGAAATAAACATTTTCTTGAAATATTTTTTAATAATTAATAACATATATATTCTGTGCGCACATCTATTGCTGTCCTTTTTAATTGTCGGCTTTATGCATTTAAAACAAACAAAGAGTTCGCCCATTTCAATTCCGAAAGACAAGGATTCACCTGTAAATTGAAGCAGTTTGTAAAAGTTTTTATATTCCAGTCGTAAATGTGTATGGTGGCTACTACATTACTGTATTTTAAAATTATGACATATAATTTTTATACATAACAGATCTTAAATATAACATTCAAAAAATATATATATTTAATAAAGTAAAAAATATCGGTTTACTCAATCTTTGTGAATGGCTATTCGTAGTTCTGTAAACAACAAGCGAGGCTTTAATTCGTTTTTGTTAGAGTTGAAAATAATGTTCGTTTTCGGACCATTCATGGATGTAATATTAGAATAGACTAGGACACTTCAATTCAATGGCTAAATAAAAATATTTTTTAACATTTATGAAGACTATGGCATTTTTTGTCTATCAATGATATCAGAATTGATCCACCTATAAAAAGCTGGTTTGTTTATCAAGGCCATCAGCTTGCACGTATGAGAGATCTGCTATAGTCGGTTCACGACGGGAATAAACTTTTGAAAATCAACATTTGAAAAAACACCCTAGCCGTTAGCTACATGCATATAACATTACAAACAGCGGCGAGCGCGGATACAGTTATGCCGTTAGGTTGCCAGCACAAAGAGAGGAAATAGTTCTAAAGTTTTATCGTAATTATTAATTTATCGCTTACAAATGGGTTTCGAAAA
>NQII01011049.1:0-30807 GCA_002778355.1 Clitarchus hookeri
CTCTTTTATACAAAATTATAAAAAATGAATTATATCTTAAAGCTTTAAATTTAAGGAATTCGAAAATGTTCTGAAGTGATATTTTATTTGATAGAGCAAACATACCGATTGGAATTCACTTCACTTGGTTTATTTCTGTCAAAGGAAAGGTGTTCCAACTTCATGAACTAAGACCATATTTTCAACAGTAAATTTTTTCATATATTTAATTATAATATTTTAGATTCATCAATACACATTCTAAAAATTTATTTTATTTCTCAAACCCTGTAAGAGTGATTCTGTTATAGTTAATAAGGGTTTGTTATTTTAAAGCTCAGCTTAACTATCACTATCACCCAAAGCGTTGCTCGAGATAAACTATTAAGTATTATTGTTTATCTCCTTAGTCATATTCAATAAAATAATTTATTAGGTTGAAAAATATTTCAAAAATTAAGGATTGTATAATTAAGGACCATTAATGTCAACATTGAGAAAATAAATGCTTGGCACACAAATAAATCACTAATACTCTATGTGAACAACAAAGTGATTTAGATTTATAGCAGGATTTTATAAAGAAGAATAAATGATGTTAATTAAAATGTTTAAATCTCAATACCGAGGTCTTCAATCGTTTTTAAATATAATTTTTGGATTACAAATACAAGTGAGTAAATATAATCCATACAAGATTCATTATACTTTGAACTACCAGATAAAATTCGACATAACACCATGAATAAAAATTTAAAAATCAACATAGCTTCTTCAAATAGAATATATTTTTGTGGTTACATTTACAAGATTACTTAACTCATATTAATAAACATTAATTTTTAAAATGATATATTATTGAATTTTAAAAAATGTGGTTAAATAAGACTTTTGAAAAAGAATTATTTTTATTCAAAAATAAATTAATTAAAATTTTGCTGTTAGACAATTTATTTATTAAGATGTTTGTTAGTAAAGATTTGTGTCGTTTTATCATATTCAAGCTATTTTAAATTATATAAGCTATATGCTAATATAATAAATGCTTTATATATTTGCTATTTTGCAAAAATTATGTTTCAACAATTATTTCATTATTTATGTTAGTGATATTTTCAATCTGACATTACAATTTCAATATAAAATTCAATTCAAAGGTAAACAATTAGCGTTTTCCATTTTAATTTGTTGATATGTTAAATATAGATAATTGAAAAACCGTACATCTATTAAACCACCCCGCCCCGACCTAGTGTTTCCTTATATCACCGAGTTATGAAGTCATTTTCTACATCTGCCTGTCGTGGATTTATTTTACCTTCGAAATTATATTTCCTTATTTGGCCTGCAACTAAAACCATCATTATCCACCAAAGCAATAGCATTAGCAGCTACGTGGGGGTGCATAATGCCATCAGCCATTACATCAGCAGCACTTCTGTACTCCGAACCCGACGAAGACTAGAGGTCTACTTGCTGCGCCCACCGAGTGTTCGGCCCGGCGGCGCTGCTAGCGCTGTGATGTCACAAATCATGGCTGTGTTGCCGAACTGATACGACGTTGGAGTAGAGTGCGCGTGCGGGGAATATTAGAATTCGCCTTTGCAATTTGACGTGATATCTTTATTTTTGGCGTTTTGCCAATATATGCACATCCAAAATAGTCTATAGTGTTTTCGATATGTGACTATTAAAAGCCGAGAAAAGCAATTCCTAGGTGGAAACAGAATTTACGGTTCCGCCGAAGGGAACAAGATGACCAGCAGAGTGAAAGGGTGGCTCTCGTACTCAGATAAGCGTTATGGGCGTATTTAAAATTTATGAGTAGATCAGTAAGAATATTTTAGATACTGTCTTCTAATACTTTAAAAATAAATAATTAAATAGGCTTAACTAAGCGTATGAAGTTTTCGGAAGTTTCCCNATGAAGTTTTCGGAATTTTCTCTTAAGAGTTATAATGACAAATGTTTAATTTAGAATTAACGCATTACGACTCTATGTTTGAACACAAACTTTTATAGTTGTGAAAGTATGTGGCGGGATAGATAATTGTGGTCCTAAAATTTTTCATTTTGCAATTTCTTTGTGTATAATTGGCACATGAATAATTGGTTTTAATATTTTAATGTTAATAATGAGTGTATTTAATGTGGGTTATATGCATAGTGAATTACATAACTCTGCTATCGACTCTTTACACAACGCGGATCTACGCTAGGCATTTACAAATCTCTCATCATCAGTAGTGAAGTGAGAGTATCGATCAGTATCTACAGACGTTAAAGATGCTGGAAAAGTAATACTGTTTTCTTGCTGCGTCTGGTCATGCAAATAGAGATGATTGCATAAGGGATTCTTTTGTGGCTAAGATGTGGCGATGCACCGTCTTACGTGACAAATCTTGGTTTTGCCTGAACACGGATGACAGCCGTACTTGCTTGTGGATATTCACTGGACAGCGCACAAATTCTGACTTAGTTCTTAAGATAAACACTGCCAATAATTATGGCGTAACGGCGTGAGGAGGAATCCCAATTAAGTGCCTGACTTCCCCGGTAGTGATCACGGAACCCTGACAAAACAATGGCATGTCCTAGGATATTCTGCGGCCTTGCACGCTTCCTTCCATGGCTGTGCTAAGTCGGGAATTTTACAACAGCATAACATCCGCACACATACAACACGTACTTCCTAGGATCGCCTTCGTGCTGTTGACACCGCATTTTGGCCAGCACGTTTTCCAGACTTCACACCTTTAGAACATGTGCGGCGGCAGATGGTACTGCAGCTTCAGTCATCAATGGAGTAGCAGTTGCAGCAATTATGAAACGATATTCCTCAGAATCGTATTAGATGGTTACATGACTCCATGCAGGACCGTATCGCCATGTAATATCTCCGTAAAATGTAATAGAATAATTGTTTCGGCTTTGTGGGCCGACAGGGCATAGTGCGTAGCTTAGTACACATCCTAAAATATATATCGTATGACTTCTCTTCGTGATATCGACTCTAAAGACGCTCGCATGAAGTAATCACTTTTCCTCTTCTTAGACGTTACCTATTGAAAACTAATGCAGGCAATTATGCTGCAACACATTCATAATGGGTGAAAAAAAGTTATCTGTGCTTTGTTTCGTCAGCATTTTTGATCTGAAATAAAGGACATAACTATAAAACTGCTTAATACAAGATGGAATGGATCAATGCCCTTTAAGTGTGGTAAAAATTCAGACAAACAAATTTTTCTACTGTAGAATTTTTCTTAGTAAATTGCCCATTTTTCTTAATGTTGTTAATTAATTTTTATACGCATTTCCATCACATGTGGCAAGTTTTATTGCTTTAAACGTATCCTGAGTAGACAATTATGACTTGTAGTTTCAATTTTTGAACACTTTTAAGTTATTAAGATTTTGGTATTATTTAAAATTTTCATAGATATTATGAAATATCCAGATAAACTTGTTTCAAAGTGCCTATTACGATAAACGCCAAGATCACCAAAGTTCAACATTGGGTTCTCCTCCTCCCGAGTATCCTGCTCGGGCATGTATTAAAGTGGTTTCCGACAAAGTATAACGAAACTTATACGGTGATTCTGCATGCGATATGTTAGACAAAACTGCGAAACTATTCCGAGGGACATAAATCCTTCAAGTTAAAATAACATAATATAATAAGATTACAAGAAACTACAATTGGTTAATTGAAATAATTCACTGCAAAGTATATCTGAGTAAATGCGTTAAATGTGTGAACANACAAGAAACTACAATTGGTTAATTGAAATAATTCACTGCAAAGTATATCTGAGTAAATGCGTTAAATGTGTGAACAAATGTTGATTGTGGTACTTCTTAATAGAAAAGAAATAGGTTTACTAATTATAACTGCCCTTAACGCAACACAGAATGCAAAGCTACGAGTCTTAAGAGTATTTGAGCGCTTTTTGAACCATAAGAGTTATTATAGCGTGATATGCCAAGTAAAACAAACTTGTTTCTTTGAACTTATGTATTGATAACTAATATGTTAAACCTAATCGTTACAAATTTTTGTGTCTCCAGGAACAAATACGTTTTTTTTTGTGTCTTCAACATATACCGTGAGGCTATTTATATGATTCAGACGTGTCTAAAAAATTTATTTATTGTCAGTGTCGATTCTGTTAACAAATAACCATCTTACAAGTACACTAAATATCAAAAGATCTCATGAATTCCCTTATCACACTTTTAGACAGGTAACGAATTGTGTTTGAATTATTTCACTGCTTGTACAAGTAACCAAGGTACGTACTTTAACACCTTTTTATGTGATTATGTAATTTTACTTTTTCGTTTGAAATAACAATAATATATCTTTTCATTAAAGATTATCTTCATATTCCATTTTTTTTATGTGATATTTATTTGCTAACTAATGATGACATTTGACTCCATCTCACACAATTTTAGCACGAAGTGACTGAGGGAGACCACAGAACCTCATGAAGTTGATTAATAACGCATTGCGGTAACTTTCCAGACTGAAACTGTGCGGTTCGTGTGACCGCAGTCAATACGCCGGTAGCTCGACCTCCTGCACCAGTTATGTTTATTTAACGGGAGCACCACTTCGCTTGTGCGACTCGCCGGGAGATATATCATTAGCCAGCGCTTAAAGCTGCTTTGGAGAATCATGCAAGATTTGCGAAATGAGTGAAAAACAAAATAAAAGAGTGGTAGAGCATGCTAACTTGCACAAGTTTCTTACAACGTTGAATAATCGATGAAAAAGTAACAATAATGCAAAATAAGAACAAGAACATATATTAATTTTTGGGAAAGATGGCGTGTATTCTGCGGTAAGGAGTTTGTCACTAACACTGTTTTGCTAACTTAGCATTTCAAACCAAACTTTTCATTTTCCTGTATAATCAATATATGTATTCATTACATGATTTCGTTCAGATACATTAATTGAAATNACCAAACTTTTCATTTTCCTGTATAATCAATATATGTATTCATTACATGATTTCGTTCAGATACATTAATTGAAACTGGATTTTTTTTAAATGTTACGTACCAGTATGTGGTCATTAAGGCATCGCCGGATTTTGTTTTGCATCTCACAACCATATGAAAAATTTACCAACTGAGCGTGTAGTGGTGGACAAGATATTAGTGGTAAGATCACACCTCAAGACGACGTGACAGATCAGTTGATCNCAACTGAGCGTGTAGTGGTGGACAAGATATTAGTGGTAAGATCACACCTCAAGACGACGTGACAGATCAGTTGATCTCTATCAGGAAGTATCGTCCTATTTGATACAAGTGTCAAAAATCCCATGCTGGCTGAAATGATAACAACCGATTCGCAGCTTGATATAGTCCACGGAACGTGTTTACGGTCTTTAATGTTGTCAACGAGGGAGAAGAACATGTGCCGTCTGGAGATTGTGTGGTTGTGCGAAGGGAACTCCCACCTTACGAAGAAGCCATTCGCCAGGCCTTCACGTATTGGCAGAAAACCTTAATTAGTCCTGTCTAAGTGACGTTGTAATCAAATATTTCCCGGGGCCACTTTGGCTGAACCGTTAGACTGCCCTTCTCAACAAGGCGAAGCAGGTTCAAACCCAGCCCCGGCTAACACCGGATTTTCGCAAGTGTGATTCGTGCCGGACGATACCGTTGGTCAGCTGGTTTTCTTGGGGATCTCCCAATTCCCCTGCTTCTTCATCAAGGCGCTGCTCCATACTCACCGCACTTCAATCTCATCGGCTATCAAAGCCTCGATGTTAAGATCCGCCCAAAATCTTCACTCCTCTCTTACTCGAATATTTCCCGACGATCTTGGACCCTCCTTTTTTGGTATAAACGTTCAAAGCGCTAATAAAATCATCCCACAGTACTCGCTATAGGACAATGGGACTTTGCTGACAAACAAGGAAGCTTCAGCAGCCTACATTCGTGGAATGTATGCGCTACCTTTCTTAACACCAGCTGATCATGAAGCCTGAGTGTTTGTTACGACTGGACTAGACAAGTTGCATTCATCTCGAAGATGCAAGCTGAGCAAAGTAAGAAACAACAGAATTGAACTTAACACATCTCGCTACTCCCCATCTGTCGTGTACAGAATGGTTCGTAGCGTCTTTGGTTAATGTTCAGTGGCACATACTATAGGGTGCCTGTGATTTGAGGGTAAATTACACAATGACTTCATGAAGACTTCTTAGTTTAGAACCNGGCACATACTATAGGGTGCCTGTGATTTGAGGGTAAATTACACAATGACTTCATGAAGACTTCTTAGTTTAGAACCGGTTTATTTAAAGTGAATTTACTTATATATTCCTGGCGCTATTGCGGGACTTTATACATACTTAACGCCCTGCGAGTTCAAGCTGGAAGGGCTGGTTACAATGTTCTGGTTACGTTTCTGACGCTGTAGGAGCATTAGGTGTCAGGCAAGGTCCCTGAGTGACGACGGGGTTACTTATCTGCACATATTGCGTGGTAGTTGTTCTGGAAGTTGAGGTCTTGTGAGCTGGATGGCTCTGTTAAGGCCCTATGTGGTTGGCTTGTTGCACGCAGCTGGCTTCCTCTCGACATGGCGCCCCTCGGTGGGGCTCACCACTCGCCACCATTTTCGGCGTAGGATATTAACGAACTGCTTACTACCCTACCATGTCCCGACGAGGGACCCTGGTGTGGGCCCGACCTGTCCTTCGTGACTACAGGCTGCACTGGACAATCCCACTATCTCGACATGGCACTTCCGTTGAAGTTCACCACTCGACTCCGCCTTCTCGGTGCATTGAAACTGACTGACTGGAAACCGACTGACTTATGCGGTAACTGGCTGTCTAACTCGCGTCCCGACGTGGTGAAACTACTCGTCCAACGTGACTCTGGTAACTGTCTCTGAATCTGGTCTGCGTTTCGCGTCTCCCATCCCAATTTGGCTGACCCCTTAACGTCGCGACTGACTACTTTCCTGCGCATTCCGGTGTGGCGGTACCGAACTTCCGCGCCGCATGCTGCTCGTTGCTTCGACTGATGGACGTGGCCGGGTTCCGATCTCCCAGCCTAACTCTCTCGGCGTGGCTAACCTCTCTCTGTGCGGTACTGACGAACTCACGAACTAACCTCTCTGTGCAGTAATCTTCAACTGATCTCTCTGATGTACTTTTCTGACTGAGTCCCACCCTCCCTTTAAAGAGGCTTATATCCTTTCTAGCCTTTCTCCCTATTTTCCCGCACATGTGCCCTTGTTGGGTACGAGGGAGGAGGTGGGAGGAAGCAGTACAATGCACTTCAAAAATTTGTCATGGTTCCCTGATTGTTTGTGGAAGTGGTGGTAGGGGGGAGTGGTGGCACCCTTTCCCAAGCTTGTCAGATATTTCTCGGTGCGTGTTTTCAACTTCAGGCATCATACACCTGCATATCTCATGATTTCTCAGCGTTACAAATTTTACGGACTTGCAAGAGGGAGGGGGAGGTGGGTGGGAGGACTGCGCTGCAGGACACATGTAAGGCCTGCACATGCTCCTTCCTCGGGCTTGACATTTCTCTGCGGTGATTACGACTGACACATGTCTCTCTACACTGTTTTAAGATGGCTTAGGGGGGAGGGGGGTTGGTTGGTGACAGCGCCGCTATAAATAATACTCCTAATTATGCCATGTGTCAAACTCCAGGAAACTCTGCGAAATTAAAGTAGGGAAAGGAAATGTCTCTTGCTGCCTATTTGGGTTTCATGGTTCAGGTAAAAAAATTAGCCTTCTAGATCCTAGTGATGTGAAAATATTATGTTAAATTTCATACTTAAAATTTTACAGTAAATTTTAGACATTGTTATTATGGACAAGAGCATCTTTAACCCAATCAGTTATGTGATTAAGGAAGAGAGTGAATGGTGTGTAATTTATTAATTTATAACAAACACAGTTGAATGATTTTAAAATCATTTTTACATTAACTAAAATGTTTTCAAAAATGTAGTACCAAGAAAGTTAATAAGAGCTACAAAAAAGTAATAAAAAATATTTATAGCCTAAAACCAAACATTTTAACATTGAAAAAAGGCCATCTATCGAAGAAACGGAATTTTTATAAATTAATAACATTCAAAGAGAACGTCATTTATGAACTCCACAAAGTTGTAAAACGTAATATTATCATATTATCCTATTTTGAAAATGTCATGAAAAAGCTAAGAATAAAAACAGGTAATTTATTTTTCCAATATCTGAAAATTATGCAATAACCAATGAAAATTAAAACAAAATTTCGCTCGAATATATAATATATATATTTTAGAAAAGAGTATCTGGGAAGGATATAGAGAGAATTTTCTGTTTGTTAAAAGCAATTAACAATTATAGTTGGCTGAAAAGACCCTCATATATTGAACTGGAATAAACAATCGTACATTAAATGTCTTCTTGAGTTAAAATTAAAAACATTGATTCAAAATATTTCTTTGGCCCGTTACATTTTCACTTTAGCTGGTCGATTCATACCCTCAAAGAGTAACTTCACATTAAACTAATAGTATAGATCTTGATGCAAAATTAAACAAAGTTAAAATTTATAATAAAAGTATATAACGTATCGAAAATGGAACATTTGCTATCATTCCCTACATACTAAAATCGACTACAAATGTAATATTTATTCATTGTAGATAACTGTTAATTTCTCGATTTTGAAGGTGAATAAATGTCCTATTTATTGCTGGGTTAAAGATTTATCAAACATTGTTCGTTGCTGTATTTATAAAAATAAAATTTTTAAGTTTATTTGTAAAGCTGCTTATAGAACTTGAATTCCAACAATAAATTAAGCAAATCCAGAGAATCACAAATTAAATGGGGAAAAAATGCCTTTAACAATTATCATCATACAATGTTGTTTCCATTTGTTATTTATGCGGATTTTTGAATTACTGTATTGTATGGAAACCATAATTAAGGCAGCGATTAAAATTGTTATCTTGCATATAAGCAAATGGGTTTGGAAATAAATAAATAAAAACTTATCAAATATTTCTCATGTAAATGTCAGTTGCACAAAATGTCAAGATTTCGCTATGGTATAAATAATATTAACATATAACATATATATGACATGTTTTATTGATGTTCAAATGCACATGAGAAACTAACAAAATTTATAAAAAACAGTTAAAAAAAATAATGATAACCATTCTGTTATCGAGAAAATGAATTATTTAAAATGAAAAAAAAAGGCAGTATTTTCAAAATCAACATAAGAATAGTGTGAATATTAATATTGTGGAAAGGTGATGAAAACAAATATCGTGATCACTATGATTGACTGGAAAATTCGTAATAAATCATACCATTCACTGTAATTAAAATTAAAATTCTCAAGAATATTTCATATTTAATTTATTAATCTATCAGGTAGTTTCCAAAAGTCTTATTCAATTTAGAGAGATAGATTATGCTTATAAAAGTATAACTTACATCTTAAGAGGTGGAAACCAGANTATAACTTACATCTTAAGAGGTGGAAACCAGACATGTTTTATAAGTAAGGTTTATTGAAACTTCATGTCCATGGATTCTTATTCGATAAATTCTCATTTAATGTGTCAAAACAGCAGATAATCTTTGCAAAAAACTTTTTCCGGCAGATGAAACAGTTACACTGTTGAAAACTAACATTGGAACAACATGAAGTACGCATCTGANATTTAATTTATTAATCTATCAGGTAGTTTCCAAAAGTCTTATTCAATTTAGAGAGATAGATTATGCTTATAAAAGCATAACTTACATCTTAAGAGGTGGAAACCAGACATGTTTTATAAGTAAGGTTTATTGAAACTTCATGTCCATGGATTCTTATTCGATAAATTCTCATTTAATGTGTCAAAACAGCAGATAATCTTTGTAAAAAACTTTTTCCGGCAGATGAAACAGTTACACTGTTGAAAACTAACATTGGAACAACATGAAGTACGCATCTGANAAAAAACTTTTTCCGGCAGATGAAACAGTTACACTGTTGAAAACTAACATTGGAACAACATGAAGTACGCATCTGAAGGACCCAACATTAAGAAAACTCATACAGCATGATGTTGCGATGATAAGGTTAATTTTGTAGGCGAACGGAGCAGCCCACGAGACAATAGAAAAACTGGTAAGAGGTAAATAAGTGGAGATAATGAGCCGTTGGCAGGAAGTGGCATCTGGTTTCTCGGCCGCTCGTGTGCACAGACGCAGTGAGCATTCCACGTTGAAGAAAACGACAAGCCTTAAGAAACAGGATTCCATTTCCGACTGTGAGAAATTATTGGTTACCTGTATTGTGGATCATCCAACGACACAATTGGTTCTCTAGTTAGAAGAAATGCAAACACAGTGAAGCGTAAATTGGATAAGTGGGTCGAAGAGGGACGGGCTGAGCGATGTGCTTTAAGCCAACGGCTACGTCGTACCAACGAACACGAAGATATAAACTTAGTGCTCATGGCGGTCACGGACGCGGGCCATAGAGCAACGTTTAACACACTCGTTAAGGAGGTCAGGCATTTGGCACATCATCCTGTGTGCGCACTTACGGTTCGCTGCTGTGAGCAACATCAGGGTTACTTGTACATGTACCCATTACTGTGGTTTTCACTGGCTGCATGTGCCTACAGTTTCAATCGTACATAGAATGTCAGGCCTTGAAGTACAAATGTCATGACATCGTATTCTCCTACGAATTTCGCTTTTGCTCGAAGCACNAACGTTTAACACACTCGTTAAGGAGGTCAGGCATTTGGCACATCATCCTGTGTTCGCACTTACGGTTCGCTGCTGTGAGCAACATCAGGGTAACTTGTACATGTACCCATTACTGTAGTTTTCACTGGCTGCATGTGCCTACAGTTTCAATCGTGCATAGAATGTCAGGCCTTGAAGTACAAATGTCATGACATCGTATTCTCCTACGAATTTCGCTTTTGCTCGAAGCACCACAATTATGGTCGCATGCGTCTCAGGCTGCACCATGAGAAATGTATGAACTATGCTCCGTGATACCAGCCCAGCTCCTGCTGTTTTTGAATGAGTTGCCTCAGTATTCCAGTCCCTCTCGAGTCTAGTCCGTATTGCTGTTACGAGAACGAGTAATTGTTATATTGCGAAGGTGTAGGTGCCTATTGCCCGCTATGTTCAGGGCCAGACTAGGGCGTTCTACCAAATGTACGATGCGCGACCGCATTCGGCACATATCGCCCGACTGTTTCTCGATGACCACCTTGTCACAATGCTTTCTTGGCCTGTGATTTTACTGTACCTCTCACCAATTGAAAACATGTGGTTCATTGTCGTACGATGACTGGCCTACCACAGGATACCCGTTGCCACAAACACTGGACTTTGGGCATGCATCGACGTAGTATGAACGNCCACCTTGTCACAATGCTTTCTTGGCCTGTGATTTTACTGTACCTCTCACCAATTGAAAACATGTGGTTCATTGTCGTACGATGACTGGCCTACCACAGGATACCCGTTGCCACAAACACTGCACTTTGGGCATGCATCGGCGTAGTATGAACGGAGATACCCCAAACAGACACACAGTACGATTTAACCCATGTCCATCAAATCTAGTTGTGATAGNCGTAGTATGAACGGAGATACCCCAAACAGACACACAGTACGATTTAACCCATGTCCATCAAATCTAGTTGTGATAGATCATGATATTCTTCGTCCTCAAATAATAATGGCTATCACAGTAGTTTTGGGCATTAGAAAGAGCATTTATTCATATGACTTGTGGTAGTAGCTATCCATAATGTGGGGCAGATAACTCTGTCTTAATTTCTCCTGTATACTCTTTTTCCCAAAATACAGATACCTCACGATCCGGTACTAGAAAGGCAATTAATTGGATTTGGGAAAGCAACATACAACAATTTCTATTTGCTCTTTTATACTTGGGGTCCAGAATATGTAAATCCTTTTGCAAAATTCCCCACCTATATGAAATACGTAGAAAAAGACTAAGTATGGTCACTGATAAATGCAAAATTATTGTTTCAAGAGTTCATAAAAATATTTACAAGAAAAATCCCGCAATTATAAATAAAATTACTCCACAATACCAATTTGAACTTTGCTATTTTATGTAAGTATTTTTAAATACCCGTACAAAATGTTACGTATATATTATATATATACACAGTTCATGCCTATAACCGCAATGTCAACAATAGTTCTGTGAATATAGTACGAAATGTTTCCGAATAACTAAATTTAAAGCTATTTTTCAGAGTAAAAAGTGTATTGGATGCCAGAAGACAATAAAAATCGGGAAACTGTTTTTTCTTTCACAGAAGGCCATTCATTATATGTCACATACTGTATTTTGGTAAGAAAAAGAAACATAATAGTAACAACTGATTGAAATCTTTAAATTTATTTCAACAATCCTGTTGAGAAAAGATCTATCTTTAACGATGTGTTAATATATCAAAGAAAATTAAATTGCAACAATTGAAATAAATACTGAATAGAAGGAAATTTTATAATGTAATAATCAGAATATTCAGTATTATCTTTAAAATTTAATTGTTAAATCTGATGAAAAATAGATGATAATTTATGTGAAAATATAAATGAATTGATTTTACTTTGCAGAGAATTATTCCCAAGTGTGCGAAAATACATTTAAAAAAATGCAACGATTATAATTAAAATTATTTAACATCTCATCGCATTCAAAATTCAAAATGTACAATGTCATTTTCCGACATTATCGTTCCACTATATACATTACTGTTAATTTGGTTGAACTGTTTTCGTTGATTATTTAAAACAATAACATCTTATATGTCCACTTTTGGAAACAGTAACCTCAAATCAAGAAGATCTTGTTAGTGGAACCAAGTTCATATCTATTTTTTTTTTCATTTCACTGCACAGTTTAGTAATACACCTTAACAGTGAAAAGTAACATACGCATAATTATAATAACATTAGGGATATCTTTGTTAAATCATATTTATATCAAAAATAAAATATGACATATTTATTCGCAAAACATAACATGCAATCAATTATGGATCTGCCCTAATTTAAGTTATAATTTTCTGTCATGTGATCGTTGTAAAATACGAACTTTTACAGTGTAATGTACTATTCTGCTTTGACTTCGTTTTTCTAGAGCGTACATAACTTTGATCCGTAATTATCAAAACTTGTTACCCCATGGCGTAATGTACTATTCTACTTTGACTTTGTTTTTTTTTTTTTGAGAGCTCATAACTGTGTTCCGTAATTATCAGAACTTGTTATCCTCATAGTATATAACTCACAGTTTCTTGCTGTAAATTATAAAAAATTTTATATTAGTCGTGTAGGCAAGTTGTGTAAACATAATGGTTGAAAATGTTATCTACACGAAGAAAATATTTCCGCTACATGAAATATTTATACTATTTAAGAACAAGGGCACAACATCAATCAAAATGTGTATACAAAATACGGGTTTCTTAATTACGCGTAGTTATGTTCGGTTATGTCTCCATATGATGTCATTGTAACAATGACGTCGCCATGTATCTTGCAATATATTGAAGAACTCAAATTATTCTCCTGTATGCAATGTGATACTTTGAAGAGCTAAAAATGTCATCACACGACAGTCTTTAGGAAATAAAATAAATTTAATATAGCGTTAAGTACCCAACATATCATATTATTTGACCTTTGTTAATTTTAGTAAAGTTCTTGAAAGCTTAGATGGTAGGTAGGCAATGTCTCATTGACAGCAATATAATCGGCGATGGAACCAAAAACATTTGAAACAGTACAAAGAAGAATTGAAATATACAAATGACTTACCTGGAATTCGAATTCAGAAAAACTCTGACAATTAAGGTAGCTCACAATCAACTGTATCACGAAGGTAGAATTCGGAGTATCAACTTCAGATGTAACCAGTCGAATATTTTGAATGGTAAGGTTTACAAACCTGAATAATTTACTCGGCAATCATTTTGAAAATAAGTGTCTGTGCCACTATAACACACACGTTTAGACAGCCTACCATAATGCTACTTGTGTGAAAAATTTGATAGAAATTGGTTTATTGTTCTCCGAGATATGGCATAAAAATCACATTTCCTTAAATGGGGATATTTTACAGAATTTTTTTAAATGAGGCTGTGTACATGAAGTTTGTTATTGGTAATGTCAGCATTATAATATTTTTGAAATTAATAAATTGTTAAATTAATATGCCAAACATGAAATTATTTATACGGCGGGTGTTTTAAAATAATTGCCAGACACCATTTAAATAATGTAAATATACTTGGCCTTCTGTAGTTGTGCACAATTTTGTAGAAATTATTAGAATTAGTCTGCAAATATGACGAAATGTTTAGTTTACTCATCTGACACCACTTTGCAAAAAACCGGCATAGGAGGTCCTCCTTACGCTTATCGGATGAATGGTCATCGAGATATTGCAGGAAACCTCCATTGATCACGTGAAGTTCTTCGTAAATAGAGGGCAAAATGTTTATAAATTAGCACATTCGACTATTGTCATTGATAAAATATGCAAAGCTAAATTCAAATGTTACATAGTTTCCTAGATATAGCACACTAAGACAAAATATTTTTATACACGCCATTCAGAAAATAAGAGTCTGTCATACTTAAAGCATATACATTTATATGTAAATGAAACCTATCGTAGTACTACTTGTTTGCCATATCTGGTAGTAATCGGAAAATTGTTTCCCGACATATGACATAAAAAAATTATTTATTCCTGTGGTACTATCTTACAAAATGGAGTACAAAAGAGGCACAGTTTAGTGACACTTGATATTTGTTACATANCCTATCGTAGTACTACTTGTTTGCCATATCTGGTAGTAATCGGAAAATTGTTTCCCGACATATGACATAAAAAAAAATATTTATTCCTGTGTTACTATCTTTCAAAATGGAGTACAAAAGAGGCACAGTTTAGTGACACTTGATATTTGTTACATATACTCCCGGCATACAAAGTTAANCAAAATGGAGTACAAAAGAGGCACAGTTTAGTGACACTTGATATTTGTTACATATACTCCCGGCATACAAAGTTAAAATCGAATTGATTAAATGGTTTAGAAGATATATAATACTATGGTAAAAAATTTTGAGAGTCGCCAGGTTGAAAAAAAAAATCGTTCTACATTTTTAAAACATATTTGTACATAATAACTGCCGCAATACTTCGTAATTGCCAAGTTTGGAAAAAGTCTGTCAATTGTTTCCCGAGAAATTACACAAAAACTTGATTAACACAGGCAGCGCTATCTTTCAAAATCCCAGACAAAGTTTTGTTTTTGGCTTATTTGATGCTTATAACAGAGAGTGCCCGTGTACAAAATTTGGTTGAGTTTGGTGAATGGTATAGTAGTTATACCAAATAAACCTTACAGATTGATATAGTCGCCATTTTAAAAATTATAGCCCAATAATATTTTAGTACTCAAATTTATATGGCCTATCATAGTATTTCAATCGTGTCAAATTTGGCGAAAATCGATTAAATAGTTTTGTTGGTAAAATGTAAAATATTTATTTTTACATGTGGGTCTATCTTTGAAAATGGGGGACCAACAACAACATCCACCTCTGAATTTAAGGTTTTCAACTTGTGCTGTCAGGATAAAATATTTGATTAAAATCAGTTGAACGGTTTCCGAGATATGACATATCGCCCAAAATTTAAAAGTCACCGCCATTTAGAAACAAAGTGTCCGGCGTGGTCAGTAGCTACAACAGTCAGGTTTCCTTACATAGTACTTTATTAGTACCGAGATTGGTGAAATTCTGTTCTTGCGTTCAACAACAGGTGGTGGGGGAGGGGCGCACACAAACGCACAGCCACAGTCGGGCACACACATACACATACACACTCAGAGCTACAAACAGGAAAGTGATCTCATAAGCCTTTCTTTCCTCCGGGAAGTAGGCTTGAAAATGAGCTTGATAAATTATTTAAATATTGTAGACCTAAAAATTTGAGCGCGTGTTACTTTAATTAAAACAAATGTGTTACTGAAAGTTAAAATATTGTCTCTTTCGTTAAACAAAGAAAATTCTAGGTCATTTCTTTGTTTATAATAAACATGTGGTAAACAGTAGTGTGCTATGGAATGCATGCATGCTGTCGCTGACGAAATGTAAGAACAAACAGATTNTAAACATGTGGTAAACAGTAGTGTGCTATGGAATGCATGCATGCTGTCGCTGACGAAATGTAAGAACAAACAGATGATATAATTTTAACTATACAAATCTCGTAATGTAACACCAAAAAAAAAAAAAATATATATATATCAAGTAATGAATTTTACAACCTTTTAATAAGTGAATAATTTTCAAAATATCAGAAACTACACAAATATTTAAATTTGGTCTGACAAAGGAAATATTTTCTATAAATTACTGCATGGTTATAAAGTTAAAGTAGAAAAAAATCCGTAGCACACAGTTACAAGGTTTAGTTAAACCACATGAATATGAAATAATATCGCTACTTTAGCCGTAATAATGCCGCATTGAACCATAAAAAATTTCTCTTTTAAAATATAACAGAAAATTACAATACCTGACAGAACTTTTTTTTACAGATGTACACAATCTCACCAAAACACTAGCAGACAACGTCTTTCTGCAGCAGGAACTAAGCTGACAGCCGGCACAAAGCNTGTACACAATCTCACCAAAACACTAGCAGACAACGTCTTTCTGCAGCAGGAACTAAGCTGACAGCCGGCACAAAGCCAGCGACCAGCACAGTGCGGTAACTGTCAGGCGTGCACTCAATACCTTTCGTGAGAAAGAACAATTATTATCGTAGTGGTTAGACTTCACGCAGCAGTTTTTTTTAATTACCATAAACGCAGTTTATGCAACGCGCAGTGCGATATATTCTACACAGATAATTATATCTCTCATGAAGCTGCGTTCGAGTTATTCGTTTCGATCACGTGATATAGCTATCTTGGCTAAGCCAAATAGCTGATGTTTAATTAAGAAAAGGGACGTACTATCATAAATTGATTACAGAATTTTAAAAACCACTCGATGCATAAAGTTTGTCGTAACTCAAGTGCGAACTTAATGCTGAAAAACGAGGATCCCAAAAAATGTCTCCTTTCTGGAACTTTAACACGTATAGGATCATACTCCTACTGAAGTTCCCTATGGTAGACATTCAAATTCTCTGTTACACAAGAGGCCATATTTCGCTTACCTTTTCTTTTCGACCCTCTCTGCAACGAACGGCAGTGTAATAAAATTGTTTGTTAATTATGAGAGTGGTGGGAAGTGATTCAATTTGGAGTGAGTAAAAGGCGCGATGTTTAGCTATTTATTTTGCTTAAAATCATATCATTCGCTGATAAATAATTGTATACATAATCTTTGTATATAGCTCAAGAGTTGGAACCTCCTCAATTACTTCATGCCAACGAATCACCATATATATTGTAATGGGAAGAAATACTTAAAAAACATTTTAGAATAAATGCTAGTACAAAATTATGTTATTTATAGTTTTTTTTCTGTAACATGCAATACTGCTCAAAAATCAATTTAGTACGGGGATTAATTTCACATTTCTAATTTATTCTTTCGTTACGGGAACTTAGTAGTTGCTAACTTTTTCGGATCGTTGATTGTAACAGCGAGGTGTAGCCATTATGTATGTGCCGAGACGAAAGTGCTGAAATCCATAAACACCATTGGCCAGGATATATGTGTGGTAAAGGGGTTTTGTTGTAATATCAAGCCATAATTCACTTGGCTACGCAGGTCTCTTGCTTTATGAAAGTAAGTTTCTTTGGAGCTGGCAGCGCCGAAGTTTATATAGTCATCAAGTACTTATACTGTGACAAGCAGCACGAGCCCAGTTTTTAATAAGTTAGGCGTAGATGTCTCAGTCAACCGCCGTAGAGGTAAGGAGAAAAATTGGAAGGAGATCTTGCCTCGTGTAGGCGAGATGAAAGCCTTAACTAGAGAATGGCCGATATCTGAGGTGGGCTAATGTAGATAATTTTGTTCGTTCAGTCGACGGCACTGAAGTCAGCGATATGCTAGGATGACCTCACTTGAGTTTTCAATGAGTAAGCTCTGGCCAGGATGAGGCGGAATCTTACCCTGGAATTAGGGATGCTGTCAGGTGATTGAGCTGTTTGTTACCACGGTATCTGATAGTTTCGTCTTTAGTCAAGAAAATTACGTTACGGACGAATTAATCTTAGGAATACTCCCCACATAATAGTTTTATTTTCGGCTCTGGCAATAACCCAGTTTTAAAATTCTTGTTTCATGTCATTTCTCTATTCTTACTGTATTCCTTTGATGCATGAAACAGCAGTTATATGTTGCCGAATAATTTGTGTAATAGTTATATTGTCTTTTAAATATTTTTTATAATGGGATCTACAAATTTTTTGTCTTGTGGTTTACAAATATTCTCACTGAGATAAAAAGTTAGTTGTGGTTTTAGATTGATAATTTTAATTTCTTATAAAATAATGATTCTATTTTATTTTATGTCATAATTTCTCATATCAAAGGCACAAAATTAAAATTTAAATATCCTGGCAAAATTTTTATTTACAGAAATGGCACTTGGCCATGATTTATAAATATCCGACATTTCTTTATCTGAGGTGGTAGAAATTTTTAATTCATGTAACCTGGGCCCTATATCAGCTATTTAACTCAGGTACCATTTCGGTAACTAATTCTGGACTCTATATGAATATACAACTCGTCAAAATTTTTTTATACCCAAACTGACGGAAAATTAAACTTTTTTGGAACATATGCAACTACAGTTATGGGTTTTGTAGCAAGGTACGTCTCAAAACCCTTTTTTTGTTTTTGGTAACCAAACATTTTGATTAAAATAGCTGAGACACCTTTTCATATACATATTTTGACTTTATTTGATACAGATACTTTATTAAAAATTATAAAATCAACCTGAGGTGACATAAAAACCCCGTCAAATATTTTTAAGAATAAATATAACTACAGGTCATCAAACACAAAATAAATATAAGAGCAGTAAATCAAAAGCCAGGCCTGGCCACNAAGAATAAATATAACTACAGGTCATCAAACACAAAATAAATATAAGAGCAGTAAATCAAAAGCCAGGCCTGGCCACCCAATACTATTACATTGTTTCTTTCTAGTACCTATGTGCTAAATGGGAATTTTTAAGGGCTATGACATGCAGTGCTGATGATATGTGTCGTATTCTCTGCAATGCGAACAGACATAACGGGTACGCTGGTTTAAATGTGAATACTCCACCTTCTTTCACGTGTGGCTAAATACTGTTCTTCTTGCCGTCGACGTAGACGTACTTTCATATTTTGCCTGTATGAATGTTCTGAAGCTTGATGTATGGATGTATGAAGCAGAGTTAAACGTGGCCAGGAAATAACAGCAATTTCTCAACACAGACCACCAGACATCAGAGGAATATCACCACACTGCAAGCTAGTGGGTGTACTAGCGCCTGTTTGGCAGAACAACGCTTCAGGAACTTAACCAAATCTATTGCTGAATCAGCAATCTCCATTATTATTGTCGAAGCCGCTCTTGAGTAATTTGTGCCACCAGGACAACTGTCGTTAGTCCTGCTGTATTTCGTTGTGCTTCCAAACAAATAAGGGACTAGTATCCATTGTAATGAACTTCCTACAGACTTTCCACGAGAAACTAGTATGCCAGTTTGTGACGCCAGCGCATAGACGTATGAAATAACTGTAGAAGTATACAAGACGTTGCTTCGGGCTATTATCTGAAACTCTTAGGTTTAATGGTACGGAATATCATAATGAATGCAAAGTTTTTCAATTCTTACTCTAAACACGATATAATTTTTACCATTTCCAGAAACATTACTTTTTTTTTTTTTACATATGTTGGCTTGTACATTATTTGTTTAATTAATATTTAAGAAAAAACTTGTGCAAAAAAAAATCCTTTTTTTAATTGCTACGAATATTCTGTCATTTAAGATGTCCTACTGTTAAAAATAGCCCTGTGAAAGCAGTGCTGGGAATACCACAATTAATCCAGTATTGTGCAGCACGTTTTAAATATATTTGAAATGAATTTTTTGAAATAAATTAGAATAAACAATTTTGCAGAATGTGAATGATATAGCAAGCAAATATTCAAGGTATGTTTGAAGTATGATTCTTGTTTGTTTAAAGCAATATTGTGCTATGATTATGATAAGTTTTCCAGAAATATAGTGATAGACGTTGGAATAAATAATGTGGCAATTACACACTATTGTGGTTTGCAGAACGAGCAGAGTTTTTTTTTTAATGAAAAAAGTCTAATGCTGCAAGAATACAGGCATTGGGCTTGTACTCTTGTTATTGGATGCTCAGAGTTTTCATAATGGCATCACATCAGCACTTGGCAGACTAGTCAAAATCGACGTAAGGTTTTTGGGCCGACATTTGAGTATTTGTTGTTATAGCTCGTGGGGTCCCAGAGGCCAAGCTGTTAGACTGCTTGCCTTCCAATAATGTGAAGCGGGATCAATACCCGGCCAGGTCACTCCGGATTTTTGCTAATGGGAACCGTGCCGGACGATGCCGCTGGTCAGTGGGTTTTCTCAGCAATCTTCAGTTTCCTTTTGCCATTGCATTCATATACATATCAATAACCACCTCATTTCACACTCATCGGCTCTCAATATCTCGTTGTTAAGAGCTGCCCAAATCCCTCAACTAAACTTGATAATAGGAATGTACAGGTAGGCAAAGCAAAATGCGATTGTTAGCTCGTCGGTGGACCAAAAAAAAAAGCAGATTTATCTCCCCTAGATTCCGCATTTCTACATGATATTACAAAATGAAGACTGCAGCCTTGGTCGAGAGAGAGAAATAATGGTAGTCCTATAGACTTACCTCTTTGCAATATCGTCTACGTCAGTTACGCAGTCATCGACTTAATCCATTGAGATCAGCACGCCTCCAGCAAAACCATCTTATTTATCAGATATAACGTTATACTCTCTTTCTATGGCACCTAAATTTGCAGATATACTAACAGGTTTTTTTAATCTCACGATCCATAACTATAACTGAGGCATCTTCAAAGGATACAACGTTTGCAGCAGCGCGAAGGGTACTGAAGCTTTTCCAGAGCTGTCGCACACTAACATTGTTGTATCTGATTGCTGAGATTGTTATCAACATTAGATCTATATTGCCATTGTGATGCTGTTGTGTAGTTTCAGTTGCAATCAAGCACGTTTATCTATGGTATGTGCATGAACGTTAAGTGGCTATATATGCTTAAGATAACACACTAAGTAATATAAATACCGGAACGTATTTAAAGCATCGCCACAGAGACTTCAGTGCCAGATTTGATGAACGCAGCCTGCTTATGACATTATGTCAGGCCTAGTTTTACGTAAATCCCCTCTCATCATTTGCACCTCTACGATAATAGCAGAAAAAGGTTTACATCTAGAGGTGACACGAAAGGGCAATGCTGGTAACCGTCTTGGTAATTACAGTTGTCGACATACACTGAAGTTAACAAATTTATCTAAAACAAATAATTGGTTACTAACCCAAGTAAATTCAAACTTGGAAGTGCGTAGCAGATTTGTAGACATGTCGTATCTGTAGTGTGGTAAAAACCTCTTATAAAGGGATTATAATCATTGTTGCTAATTGGATATCGGTGTCCGAAACCAAAGAAGAAGGAAACTTGGTATGACCAGCAAAGCCTTTTGTACTCGATAGAAGGAATTGAGAATATAATAAAACATACATGAATAGTATGTAAAAGTGGACTTTCAGCAAGCAAAAATAATGCTATTAAATGGAATTCCCCCTCGCATAATGAATATAAAATTTCGCTCTAAACATCCTCCTGGTCGATAATATGCTCCAGAGAAATGAAATTCAGTTGGTAAGTGATGGAAATGCTTCGGGGCCCTCTCCGAATATTACACTACCTGTCATCTGCCGGAATGCCGAGTAGTGCCGAACAATCCCGAAACGGCCCGGAGTCTTACAGACACACCTTTACACATCGCCTCATTTTAAATACAAAAGTACTCTCTCATAAAATTACCATTAAATATATTCAATTATACAACTGAAATGACCAATAAATATTACTTCAAATGCTATAATGTTGAATATAAAGAGAAAAACAATGTGTTATTCTTATTCACTATCTACGTGTGCATTTATAATACATGTATGGAAATAACTTTTATACAATTGCCATAAACATTCACTGAAGTCAGTATCCATCAATGCCTCGTGTAACACAAAAATTCAAATGTATAATATAAATATTTTCTTTGAACGTAAATGTGAACACATATGAAGCAAATAATTTACTCACATTAAGCATTCAGTTACAAAAGGTTTAAGTACTATTGACAAATGTTTCTATTTAAGAAAAGTATAAAGACACAACACTGAAGATTGTACTGTTACAAGTAATTTAATTAATGCGATCATATACATAAAGGCATATTTTCATAATAAACAATTGTATTTTACAAATTCCATAAATTCAAATTAATATGTTTGTAATATCTCACGAAATTTACTGATTTTATATTTTGAATCTGTTTATTAATTACGTCTACTGGTCCGCGCACCCACTTCGTTTGAACAAGTCTAGTACCAAGAGAGACTGAGGACAGTCTTGTAGACGTTTAGTTTGTTCACCTCTTCGCAGCTTAGAAGGAGTCGAACAAAACAAAAAAAATTAGGGATTCTACCAAAAATAAGTAAATGTAAATTATAATTATATTTATTGTAGTAGCGAAATGCCAGTTTGAACGTTCGGTTTCTTTGACATCTTAGGAAACCAGGTTACTAATTACTGTCGTCTTTGGAAGCAAGTTATAGTCGGGAGTCGTGTAAAATTAAGTAGCCATGGAAAGCATCTGAGTAAGAGTGGAATTCAAGAACGTGAATTCGTATTGGTAAGTGAGTTTGATAAGGTGAAGCTCGGGGGTCGATTACATGGAAAAAAGATTGACTGTAAGTTTTTTTATTTATATAGATTATAATGTTCTCATAACGATAATTGTTTTATTTTAAAAGTTATGAGTATATAAATTATATTAACAATTAGTTTTTAAACAAACATTTTGTCGTAAATGCTTTAAGATTTGTCCGTGGTCATTGAGTGGTCACTCCTTGCCAAGGTCATACTCCAATATCAAAGTCTATATTAAGCTATCCCAACCATTGAGCTTGATTATGCTTCCCTCTCAGTGGCAATTGGCGAAGTGTTGTAAGGTAAGCTGNGATTGACGAAGTGTTGTAAGGTAAGCTGGTGCTTGCTCAGTGCTATACACACTCGGAGCATGCAGCAGGAATCATCTACCAGAATGGAGTCGGGAGAAATGTAATGCACTGCGGCCACTCACGAGAGAGCGGCGAGGCACCCATTATACGCATGCTGTGACGTCAACTGCATTACTACAACGTTTGAATGGTCATTGTGTAAACTAGCAAAATATTACTTATAGCCCAGGATAAAACACAGATCTCCTTGCAAAATTTTACCACACTACGCTGTTGCCATTGCACTGGCATGTTTGGGATATTGCCGTACAGGGTCAGTAAAAAATAATTGCCGGAAAGTTTGAAGCCCTTTTCGGAAGTAATTAACGTTTGTTGCTCTCTTAGTGTAGGTTGTGAATAATTATATTTATACAAGCAAGCCCAAATGATTGAAAGTAATTTCAGTTAATTAAAACTAATTGCAAAGAAGTAAGCATTACATTCCATTTAAACGCCTTATTTCTTGAGGAAATAGGCTAAATATATATTTGAATAGTATATTACATCCAAATATATTGTAACAATCTTCTGAAATAAAAGAGGGAGTAAACCAAAAAGAATGTTACGTACTGCAAACATGAGTTTTATCACGACGCGTCGGGGATGGGATATTTTCAAGAAACATATTTCAATAATACATTAGCACGTAACAAAAATTTCAAATTATCCGTGAGGAAAAGCGAGTTGTCTTTAGGAGGCAAAAAGGCAATAGAATATACAATATATATGATATTTTCACTTATTTTATTTGCAGTCATGAATTCGTAGAAATACGGTCACATTTTAATTAAACGAAAAACCAACAATATAATAATATGAATATCAAAAAATTTTATTTTAATTCCCACCTAAAAGTAGTTAGGAAATGGCAGTTCTGTGGAAACTGGCTGCTGGCTGGGAAGCCGGGAACTACGGTGGCCATCTATGTTGACGTCACGTGGAGCTCTCTTGCTCTGCCATTCCTTGTCTGCAGCACCCTCTTTTTTTGTAATCTGGAATTTGCCTTTATCTCTTCTGTCCACCTCGACTCTTAATTATATTGCATTCCGACTAGCTTCCTCACGCTTTGTCATTCCGATGTTATTTTTTTCTCATGCTTTGTCATTCCTTCCTGCCTGACATATTTTCTATTCCTTGTGTTGAAGGGGTGGAAGAAGGGGTGTGCGGTTTCTTATATTTCTCCCGGTCTCATTTATTGACCATTTTATCGTTCTTTCCTCTCTCTCTCTTTCTTTTCGCGTCACCCATCTTGTATGTCATCACCATCATAATCGTCTGCTTGTAGGATGCCATCTTTAATTCTCGCAGCCAGTAGTCTGCTGTAGGCGGCCATCTTAATTCCCAAAACCTGCCGCCAGTCGGCTGCTGAAAACGCCCATCTTTGACTCTCGTGCCCGCCACCAGCGTGTGTGAAATTCTACAGTTCGTAACTACGAGCGATGGTATCGGCTCGGCCATTGTGGGCATGTGTGTTTGTCCACTCGCCGCCAGCATGTGTGAGCTAGCATCGGGGAGGTGAGTTTAAAAGGATGTCGCCAGAAGTTCTGGAAATTTCTTTAGCATTAGCAGCTAGGTGGAGGTGGCATACTGGGTCCGCCATCAGCCAGTACACCAGCAACACGTCTGCACTCCGAACACGACGAAGACTCGAGCTCTACTGACTGCGCCCACCGAGTGTTGCAACCTGGCGGCGCTGCTAGCGCTGTGACGTCACAAATCAAGGCTGTGTTGCCGAACTGATACGACGTTGGTGTAGAGTGTGCATGCGCCGATAATTAAAATTCGTCTATGTGATTTGTCTTGATATCTTCATTTTGGCGTTGTTGTCAATATTTGCGCATCCAAAATTATCTATATTGTTTTCTATGTGTGACTATAAATAACAGAAAAAAGTCATTCCTGTGTGGAGACAGCATTTGCGGTTCAGTCGAAGTTCACTCACTGAAACATGACAACCAGCAGAGTGAAACGGTGGCTCTCGTTCTCAGATAAGTGTTATTAATATATATTTGAAAATAAAGAGTAGTTGGTTAAGAATATTTTACATTCCACGTTCTAATACTTTAATGTGTAATGGTTGAATAGGCAAAATTAAGAGTATGCAGCTTTTTAACTGTATCCCTTAAGAATAATGACACATTAAATCATTGAACACAAACTTTCATAGTCAGTTATGGGTGTTTGTGGCGAAATACGTAATTGTAGTCCTAACAATTTTCTATTTGCAATAATTGTTGTGTCAATCAGCACATGGAGAATTTGTCCCAAGACATTAATATGAATAGTGAGATTGTTTAAAGTGGTCTATAAACCTAGAGAAATATATATCTCTACTATCGACACTTCACAAAAGCAATTTTTGTATAACCCACGAACGAGGTCTATGCTAGACATTTTATACTCTCTTGTTCATCAGGAATCAAGTGACTCTATCAACTAGTATCTACAGACTTTTAACTTGCTAAGCAAGAAATGCTGTTTTTGTGATGCGCCTGCACATTAAAATAGAGATTATTGCATAAGGGATTCTTTTGTGGCTGAGATATTGCGATGCACCGTCTTACGTGACAAATTTGCGTTTTGCCTAAAAATGGATGACAGCCGTACTTGCTTGAGTGGGGCCACTGGACAAGGCACTAATTTTGACTTCTTTTTTGAGAGAAACGCCGCCAATAAAAGTGGTGTTATGTTGTACGAAGAAATCTCCCTTATTTGCTTGTCTTCCCCGGTAGTGATCACGGAACCCTGACTACACAATTATACGTCCGTTGGATATTCTGCGGCCTTGCACGCTTCCTTTCATGGCGCTGCTCAGTGGGCAATTTAACAATAGCATAACATCCGCACACATACAGCACGTATTTTCTAGGATCGCCTTGGTGCTATTGACATTGCTTTTTGGCCACTATTCTTTCCAGACTTCACACCCATAGAACATGTATGGTGGCAGATGGTACTGCAGCTTCAGTTATCAATAGAGTGGCAGTTGCAGCAACTATGGGAACATTATTTCTCAGAATAATATAGGATGCTTACATTACTCCATGACGAACCTCATCGCCGTGTATGTTTTCCGTTATATGCAGCAGAAAATTTGTCTCTCCTTTGCGGGCCCACAAGGCATATTCTGTAGTTTAGTAATCTTCATGAAATACATATATCGTATCGTTCTCTTCGTAATATCGACACTATAGACGTTCGCATGAAGAAATCACTTTTCCTCTTCTCAGCAGTTACCTCTTTAAACGTAATGAAGGCAATGGGGCTGCAACAAGTTCAGTAAGGTTGGAAAGTTATTGTCTGTACTTTCTTTCATCAACAATTTTTATCTTAAATAGTAAAGAGCATAAAGAGAAAACTGCTTAATACAAGAAGGAATGGATCATTCATCCTTAATTATGGTAAAAAGGTTTCAAACCTATTGTTCTGCTGTACAATTTTCCTTTGCGAATTTCTCATTTTTCTCAATGTTGTGAATGTATATTCATACGCCATCTTATTACATATGGTAAGTTTCATTACGGTTCAATATCTCTTGAATGCGACAATTATGAATAGTAGTTTTGATTTTCGGAACTTATTTTATATTTTGGTTTATATTTTAGTATTATTTTTAGTTTTCATAGGTATCATTACATATCCAGATAAACTTAATTCAAGGTTGTTATTACGATAAAGGCTAATTTCACTAAAGTTCAATTTTGGGGTCTCTTTACCACCCGAGAAACCTGCTCGGCTATTTATGAAAGTGGTTTCAGACCAACTGTCACAAAAATTATACAGTGATTCTTCATGCGATATTGTACATAAAATGGAAAACTACTCCGAGGGATGTAAATAAATTCAAGTTAAAAAGATATAGTATAATTATTATTCTAATATTGACAAAGACTACATAAAATTAATAAAAATACTTCACTGTAGAGTATATATGAGTAAAGTGTTGTATCGTACTTATTAATAGACAAAAAATTGAGTGGTTAATTATTACTGATCTAAACACAACACATATTGAACAGCCACGTGAACAAATCATATTTGTGTGTTTTTTTAACTTTAACAGTTATTATAGCTTAATACCACAAACAATACGTACTTTTTAATTTTAACGTATATATTGATAACTATTAGGTTACAGCTTGACGCATGCCGGGTACAGGGGATAGACATTGCACTGTTTTCACACCCTGGTATAGTTGTCCTGGGCAGGCAGCCAGCAGCCAGGGCAGGCAGGTGACAACGAAACTTACGGGGAAACACCGTCGGGGATGTCCCGACGTATACGGGCACACAGGGAAAGAACCGAAGTTGAGAGAAACAGGGTAAGTCCCTAGAATTAGCTGAGATAAGCCCTCGACGAAGGAATCAGGGGGTGCCCCCCACGAGAATTACAGACGACCCAGCTAACAGGAATCCCCGAAAACTTCCAACCACACCCTCCCACCACCACATTTGGAGCACACAAGCAGCTGATGAGACACGAAATCCTACACAAAAAACACGCGACATACACAGGGGATTTCCCGATTTCTTTCTCGAGAAACTGCTGACAGCTAACTTGAATATAGCAGGAGACGGGTTAAATTAATGCATAGCCAAGGAAGGAGATCAGTTGTTAACCATTGGTTGATCAGCGCGAGGTAGAGAGGACGGGGACGCGATCCGAACAATTTCGGATGTCGACGCAGGACAAGGAGATGGGCTCTCCAACAAGGAAAGCTAGCCGAGGTCGCAGAGAAAGCACAAGTTTCAGGAAACCAATCCTGGACTTCCGAGAGAGTCAGTCAAAGCCGCAGGAAGAAGCCAGCTAAGTACAGCATGCCAATGAAAACCTGTCCAAGGGTCTGAAATAGGGCCACCCAACTCACCAGGCCCCACTACCAACAAAGACAACTCACCAAAAGCCGCAGTCACAGATAAGTAGAGAAACATCTCCCTTCAACTACCTTCCCAGACGCTAGTATTCAGCCCACCAGTCCTTCAGGCCTACGACTTGCAAGGGGGCTTAGTCTCGCCAGTGTGTGTAAATACCTATGTGACTTTCAGCCCAATAAAATACTGGTGTGCTAAATAATGGAGGATACGAGTATTTGTTTACCCCTAACGCAACAACCACAGGTGCCATTAGTCTTCACCAAAGTAAATTAACTAAATAACCTGCTAGCCACCATCCTGTATAACTCAGGTGGCCTAGTAGAGTCAAGTTCATTACACAATTTTTGTCTGCAGGAACAAATAAGTAGATATATTGCCATCGACTTTAACCGTGTTCCATTTCATACGCTTGTGTATGTGGCTATAACAGTTATTTATTGTCGAAGTTAATTCGATCAACAAATGACCATCTTTCAAGTCCACTAAATATCAAACTAGCACAGAAATTCCATTTTCACACTATTAGATAGGTAACGAAATGGGATTGAATTGTTTCACTGCCGTACAATTAACCAAGTCTTGTACGTTAACACCTTCTATTGTGATTAAATTAAAACCAATTATTCTTATACGTTTGAATAACAATAGTATTCATTTCATTTAAGATTATCTTCATATTTCCTTTTTTTATGTGATATTTATTTGCTATCTAGTAATGAAATTTTGACACCTATTCACACCAAATTAGCAGGAAGTGACTAAGCGAGACCGCAGAACATCACGAAGTTGATGAATAACGCTTTGCGCTAACTTTCCAGTCTGGAAACTGTATGGTTCGTGTTACCGCAGTTAATTCGCCGGTAGCTCGACTTCCTGCACCAGTTATGTTTATTTACCGGGAGCACCAGTTCACTTGTGCAACTCGCCGGGAGATATCTGGGCTTAGAGCTCTATTAGAGAATCTCGCAATATATGCGTCATGAGTGAAGAACTTAAACATACAATGATAATACATGCTAACTTACACTAGTTTCTCACAACGTTGAATAATCGATTAAAGAATAACATTTGTAAACATGATTATGACAGTCGTTAATAATCTAAAAAAATATGTGATTTTTTTTAAATAAGAAACAGGACAAGTACTCGTGTTTTCTTAAAAGGAAATACATTTATTAGTTTCATTTTTGGTAAGACCATATACAATATTTTGGGAAAAATGACATATACAGATCACTTAATCTCCAACAGCATGTAACGTCGTGTATGATACCAGTGTCAAAAATCCCACGCTGGCTGAAATGATAACGAGCGAGTCATAGCTCGATATAATCCACGGAACGTGTTTCCGCTCCAGAAGTCATTCGCCAGGAAATCGAGTATTTATACAAAACCTAAATAAGTATAGCCTAAGTGGCATTGTTATCGAATATGTCCCGGGGCAACTGTGGCTAAGCGGTTAGAATACTCGCATCTCACCAAGACGAAACGGGTTCAAACCGTGGCCCATCACACTCCGGATTTTTGCAAGTGTGAATCGTACCGGACGTAAATACTGGTCGGGTAGTTTTCTCCGGGATCTCCAATTTCCCTGCTTCTTCATCAAAACGATGCTTCATACTCACCTCACTTCTCTCTCGTCGGTTCTCATGGCCTCGATGTTAAAATCCTCCTAAATATCCTCACTCTTCTATCTATCGTATATTTCCCGACAAGTTTAGAGCGTCCTTTTTTTATATAAACGTTCAAAGCGCCAATTAAATTACCACGTGGTACTCGCTATAGGACAACGGGACTTGGCCGATAAACAAGGAAGCTTCAGCAGCCTACATTCGTGGAATGTGCGCGCTACCTTCCTGACACCTGCTGATCAGGAAGCCTGAGTGTTTGTTACGACTGGACTAGACAAGTTGCATTCATCTCGAAGAAGCAAGCTGCGGAAAGTAAGATACAATAGTATTGAATTCCAGGAAACTCTGTGAAATTAAAGTTGGGAAAGGTAAGGTCTCTTGCTGCCCGTTGGGTTGTCATGGTTCAGGTGAAAAAGGGAACCTTCTAGATCATAGTGATGACAAAATAGTAGTGGTGGGATAATAATATAATTCATTTCTAACTTGAAATTCTACGCTATTTTGTAAACATTGTCGTTATGGACGAAAGGATATTAAGCTTAATCAGGAATTTGGTTAAGAACAAGAGAGACTCGTGTGTTATTTATTAATTTATAGTTTGTAATTTATTTATTTATAACTAACGGTGTAACATTTTTCAAAATCAAATTTAACATTTCCTAAAAACATTTTTCAAACATTTAGTACCAGAAAGGTTAGTAAAAGATACATAATAGAGGTATTAAAATATATATATAGCCGATGACATTTAAATTGAAAAAAAAAAACCAATCTATAGAACACACACAATTTTTATAAATATCGTAAATTCACAGAGAATATCATTAATAAACCCTACAAAGATCTAAATAATAAAATTATTCAAGTATCGTATTTTGAAAATTTCATAAATAAGTTAAGAACAAAAACCGG
>NQII01011050.1:0-30807 GCA_002778355.1 Clitarchus hookeri
GTAATAAAAGAACAAATAAACATCCAAACTAACTTTCGCATTTATATATGTATATATAGATTATCCACAACCACCACAATGAACTTCCATGACCTTAATCCTGATTGACCTGGAACCCAAAAGGTCAAATAAAAACGAAAAACATCGTAAAAAAGATTTTAAAATAACAAAACAAACAAATAAAGAAAAATTTAGATTTTAATTAAAAAAAAGAAAAAATTCTACATTTCCGAATATCTTGGAAAAATAAAATTACTCTTAATATGCCTATATGAAGCCGGTCAAGGGTTGGATTCTCATAAAGATGGCTGAGCACACCCACTCCCAGTATGGTTACCAGCAGATGACTAAACCCCTACCCATATAATTGGCTATATAGTTGAGCATCTCACAACCACCACACTCCAAAGAATCGTTAGCTTTGAATAACACCAAACACTACATAGCCCCAGCCTTACCATAATTTATTCTCCTTAGCTCGATGGTTTGCATGGATTTCTACAAAGTGATCCAATGTTATTTGATTTAACATAACGACAGAAGCTCGTCTGTGAGAGTAAATTCGACTCCTTTCTTTTTTAGTCAAATAAAGTGATGGCTCGCAATGTATTTCGTTAAGTATTTTCGAGTGTTTGAGTTCATGTAATAAACTTATAATTCGCGTTACGTTTTTTAAAGTGGTTCGCAAACGGCAAACATGCCCCTGGGAATGGAAGATGTGCGAGAGTATGATATCAGTAGACATGCTCGCGAGTGTGCGGTCTCGATGTCGTGTTCTCTGACATGTAGCTATCTGGGTCGAAACTTCTTTTTTGCAAAAAACTGTCAAAAAGTATCAGTCACGTGCCATATGACAGAAAAGTAGTTACAGAGGAACCTAAAATTAATGACTCGTGACAGAAATCGTATATTTTAAAACACATTTCGCGAAACATGAACTTATGCTTCGCCATCGGAAAGGGCATTAGACCTGTCTGGCAGTTTGACCAACTTTCTACACAATATAAAGTATTTATTTACGTGTTTGGGGTAAGTTTTTTTTTCTGGTGGTTTAGGATGAGTCTTGTTATATGCTCGCAACTTGCTCTGATAATCGTGACTGGGCGATGGGCGAGATGTCTCGTGATAATTTTCGTGTAGAGGTTCACAATGAAATTCATGCTATCCGACATGTTTCAAGATTGGTTGTCAACTGCTTTGGGCAAGACCAAACGGTAGGAATTGTGTCTGTGATTTGCATGGCAGGATAGGATACACTTGCTGGTTGGACTGGCGGGTTAGTAGGATTGAATTGTGTGGTTTGTTGGTCCAGTTGGTGTTCTTGGGCGGACTTGACAGTTGGAATTACTTGTATGTGTCGCTGGTCGATTGGCATGGTATGCTGGTTTGGTTATCTAGTATGGTCAGCTGCAAATAGTCTGTATGGTTGTTATGACTGGTCGGTCAGGCTGGTTGGTATTGTCGATTGACTTGGTTATTCCAGTGGGTCTAGTGAGTTGGTTGAACTAGTCTGATGTTATTTAAAATCGGCCTTGGTGGTCAATCAGGCTAGTTAGTTGGTGTGGGTTTTTGGCAGTGATAGCTGGTGTGTAAAGTCTGTATGTTCAGTCTGTCTTGTAGTCCTGTTCGACTGGCATTGTCGTTTAAAATGTTCGGTTGATTAAGTTGGTCCAGTTGGTTGGTCTTGCTAGTTGGTCTTGTCCAATTGTCTTTTCATTTGGTCATTCTTATCAATTGGTCTTGCCATTTTCGATTGGTAGGTTCAATCACCCTTGACGGCCGGTGAGGTTGATTTCTGAGATTGGTTTTTTTTTTTGAGGGCTGTGTTCTTAAGTGCGACTTTGAGTTCTGTTGGTATGGTCTGATTGTAAGGTAGTTAGCACGATCGGCCTGTATGTACTGGTCGGTTGGTTGTCCTGGTTTGTCTGAATTGTTGGTCGTTATGGCTAAGCGGGTTACTCAGAATTTTCAATTGGCCAATACACTATACCAAGGCTGGCCAAACCCAGGCCCGCTGGCCACAAAGTGGCACGCCAACGCATTTTAATTTGTCCGCCTACATTGGTCGGCTACGAATACAATAACCCCCGTCGCGACACGATTGGTCGTACGCGAAATTACTTACGACCCGAGTTGACTAACCTGCTGTGCCCCATGCCGCACCGCACCGCACGCCACAGAGTTTTGTTATGAGTCGACGTTTTGTAGCTTACATAACGTGTTTTTCCTCGTGCCGGACGGAACGCTATTATTTCTTTACATTGTTTAATACAAAAATATTGAAACAATATATATATATTATATATAGACGAATAGGTAAATACTGAGTATTATTATGACTAATTTAGTGGTACCTATTTATTAATGTGTTATTATTATTGGTTGATATTATTGTTTCTGGGATTGCGCGCAACTTTCAAGAAGGTATGTATAATCGCAATGTGTAGGAGTGAAAATTGTGATTTACTGCTGAAATCGTCATCAATCAATATATAACTTACAATAAAACTGTAACAGGGTCTTGTATTTAATATTGAGGTCCAGCTTAAAACTTATCCACATAAAAATCAAGTAGGTATGTAATGTTATACATGGGGCGCAGCTATGAAAAAAAGGCAAAGGCTAGATTTTAATATGAGACGTGGTACAAAAACAACAGCACATAATTTATTATACTTTTTTTGTTTCCTGAATGGCTCTTAGCAAACCAAGAACATCAAAATTAAAGATCGACCTCGTACATTTCATGAAGAATGGGAGATGAAATATTTTTTTACTATGAGCAAATCACTGAAGCCTATGTCTTGTTTGTTCTACTACAGTAGCCGGCACCAAAAAAATATTATTTATAATGGCATTTTAAACAAAATAAATTAAAAAACACCCAAGATTACCCGGAAGGAAGTGCTCTTAGAACTAAGTTTATAAAAAAAACGAGAAATATTTGACCAGCAGAATCTATTAGAAAAAAAATTTCACAAACTTGAATCTATAATGAAAACAACATACGAGATATCTTTACTCCTACGGAAGAAAAAATAAGCCTTTTTCAAATGGGGAAATTGTGAAAGAAGCTTTGTCGATTTTTGCATAGAACTGCAATGATTAAAATGTGAAAACTAAAGCAGACAGTATTTCACTTCCAAGAAAAACGGCGACAAGAAAAGTGTAAAATGTGTAAATTGATATAAGCAACCAAATAACGGATACAGTTACGAAATGCAAATAGTTTTCGCTGGCGTTGGATGAATCTTGTGAGTTTAGGAGTATACCACAACTAGCCATCTACGCGAGGTGTCTTAATGAAAAATTCAACGTATTTCGAGATTCATTGGAGCTTTGCCATTTAGAAACAAAAAGTACCGGGAAGGACACACTTATAAAAATTAAGGAGCATGTTGAGAAAACGTGTTTGGCGTAGGAAAACTGGATTCTTCTTGTATTGATGCAGCACCCGCAATGACGGAAAAAACAAATGATTGTATGACTTTGTTAAAACAATCCTCATGCCGGGAATGGTTTTCATATTATTGTATCATCCACCAGGAAACTCTATGTGCCAAATATATGAAATTTTATGAAGTTATTGATCCTATAGTATGCTGCAGTAAATATATTCGGGCCAGAGCACTTCATCGAAAACCATTCAGGGTTCAATTTGAGGACGAAAGAAATGAACACGGGGAGTGGCATCTGTATTTTGCAGTCCGCTAGCTGTCTAAGGGTGAAATGCTGAAACATTCCTTATTTTGAGGATACAGGTCTTAAAATTTTTAGAAATAAGTAACGGAATATTCAGCCAATATATAGCTAGAAATCACCGGATCAAGCTAAAAATCAACGAAATTCAAACCATACTTTCTTGAAAATGATATTTACTGAAATCGCTTCTTCACAACCACAGTGGCCTTCAGAAATGTTCATAAAATTTTAGAAATTGTTACCAAAGAAAACTTTCCGGCAATATGTAATCGTGCTTTGCAGATTTGGCTCAACATATATCCGCGAAAAGGTTTTATCAATTCTCGGATTATTAAACACAAATACCGTACTCTGTTAACAGTAAAACATATTTCAGACTTGATTTTACAGTCGACCTCCAATTTGACGCCAAATATTGATCAGTTGTTAGCTCAAAAAACTCTTCAAATGTCTCGTTGACGTTTTGTATGTTTTCATTGTAATCATACTATGTGTAACTTAAAGCTTTGTTTAATTTAAAAAAACAATCATAACTGTTGGCAACTATTATTTCCTAGGTGGCCCGCCGGCTGATATGTAATTGATATTATGGCCCACTTCCAAAACTGGTAGGGCAGCCTTGCTCTATACGCAATGTAAATAAATATTTTTATGAGTAATGTTATCAACATTATTGTAGTCACCAAGTACAAATTTGGGGACATTCGGTGAATGAATGGTTTTTAAATATGAAGGGTTGAAAAACTGAAGGAAATTAATTGGATTGATTATGTATTGGTGAAGATTGATTAAAAGACTGAAATATTGAATGGACAATGGAATGAGTTATTGCAAGAATGATAAAAATTTTAATTCAATTATAAACTGTTGGATAGATCAAAAGATTGAAAGTATGATTGAAATTTTAAAGAGTGCTCACAAGATTGATTGAAACATGATTGAAAAACGGGTAGATTGGTGGATATATAGTGAATATACACTGAAGAGCCTAAAAAACTAAGCACACCTTCCTAATAATATGAAACCCCCGCGCGAGATAGCAGAAGTGCCGCAAGACGATGTGGCATGGACTGTACTAATATCTCACGGTATGCAGGAGGCATTTCACTCAATGAATCCCGCAGGGCATTCAGAAATCCATAGGAATGTGAGGCGGTGGAGATCTCTACTGAAGAGCACGTTGCAAGGCATCACATATATGCTCAATAATGTTCATGCCTGGTGATTTTTTTGGTAAATGGAAGTGTCTAAAGTCAGAAGAACGTGCCTGGAGCCACTCGGTAGCAACTCCTGACGTGTGGACCGTCGCATTGTACCACTGTAATTGTCCATGTATGTCGGAATGCACAATGGACATGAATGGGTGCAGATTATCGGACAGGATGATAACGTATCTGTCACCTGTCAGAGTTGTATCTAGTCGTATCAGGGGTCACATTTTACACCAACTGCCCCCACTACATACCATGACATAGCCTCCACCAGCATGAACAGTCCCTGTTGACATGTTGGGTCCATGATTTCATTAGGATGTCTCCATACTCGTACACGTCCATCCGCCCGATACAATTGGAAACGAGACTCGTCAGACCAGGCAACTTGTTTCCAGTCATTAACAGTCCAATGGCGATGTTGGGATGTTGGCGGGCCCAGGCGAGGCGTAAAGCTTTGTGTCGTGCAGTCAACAATGATGCACGATTGGGCCTTTGGCTCTGATAGCCCATATCAATAATGGCCCATTAAATAGTTCGCACGGTGGCACTTATTGATGCCCAGCAATGAAATCTATTCCAATTTGAGAAAGGGATGCACGTCTGTCACATTTGATGATTCTCGTCACTCGTCGTTTGTCCAGTTTGTTCACGATCTTTTTCCGGCGGCAGTGATGTCGAAGATTTGATGTTATATCGCTACCTCGGAGATGCTACGTCCCATCTCTCTTACGCCGACTATAACAACATGTTCAAACTCAATTAAATATTGATAACCTGCCATTGTAGCAGCAGTAACCGATCTAGACACTTTGGCAGGCGCTTATTTTCTTATATAGGCGCTGCCGACTGCATTGCGTTACTCGGATTGGTTTCATGTCTCTATTATTTTCATACACACGCCTATATCAGTTTTTTTGGCTCTCCAGTGTGCCACAGAATATAATATTATCGATCACAATCTCACCATATACATTCTTAGTTTCGAAAGCGTAACCCTAATAGTTTCCGAATTATTATGACAATATCGCCAGTGCAGCTGGCGTCAGAGAAAACGAAGTCGGGATGGTTGTCACATGCGTACCAATAAACAAATGTTTCGTATTGATCTATACATTCCAATATTTCGCTCGTCCGAATTTGTCTTTGAAATTGGAACGGATTATTTACTTTGGTGAGAAAATATACGCGTACTCAAGAAGATAATAAACATTCTACTAGTGTAATGGAAGAGCCGTACAAAAAAAACTTGCCAGACCGAATACTAATTGGAAATGGAAAAGAAAACAGTGTTGCCATCGCAACAGACGAAGAACCGTGACATAGCACAACTTTGGCAATATTATAACCAAAAGTAGAAATGTCTTGTGACCAATAGTCAGTGACGAACGAGCAATATAACCCTATCAATAAATTCCTATAACATTCAAGTGAAAGGGAGGGGGTCTAGCTACACTGCGCAAATGGTGGTAATTGTTGGGTGTAGTGGGTGAGGTGATTCGGGTTTAGCATAAAGCCAATGTTTCATTAATGAGGATATTTGGGCGGTGGTGACTCAATAGCCAATGATATGTAGGTGTTGGTGCTTCGTCGTCTCCTGGTTACAATACTTGGAGTGGGTGTGCTTTGTCACCTATACAAGAATCGAACCCTGGAACGATTATTATTTGTAAGTCTTAAAGAGTTATTTAATTTTTCAAAAATGCCAGAGGAATTTTTGAATTGTTAGAATTTGCACAATTGTTTTTGTTATTTTTTATAGTTTTTTGGGTTTGAGGTTATACGGAAATAAGGTCGTGTTCACGGAATTGAACAATATGGCCCTTTTCATTTATTTCACCTCTGATTTTAAATATGTTTAACTAAATCTTTGCAATTTTCTTTACATTAAAAATTATTTTATGTCAACCGTACGCAGGATGGTGTTCGGCTTCTTTAATTTAATTTTTCCTGATTTTTACTATTTTTTCTTAAATTTTTGCAGTTTTTCTAGAATTTTTGATTACAAGGTAACTCATGCTAATGTACGAGGACATCTAAGATCTTAGTAAAAGTCTTTACGTATGAAGGTAATGGGAGACAATATGCTAGCATGTTCCTTGCCCCGAAGGGATTTTTCTCATTATCTGTCTACGACTTTGGAAAGTAGTATTGGGTGTCTTTGTAAGTTTATGTAAAATATTCGAAAATTAAATGTCCAAGCTGTGGTTGGTGATAACTTAAAAAAATAAAGGTTAAAACACGTATCACACCTTATATTTAAACGCAATATTTAAAGGAGACATTAGCCTGAGAATATCAGGTTTTGAAAACGTATTTTCGCACAATATCTTGTACTTTCTGCCTGCGGTAGCGATGGTGGGTATTTAAGAACAGTACGTCCCACATGGTCGAATGGGACACACCCATTTGGTGCCATAGGAAGCGTTGACTAGTGAAGGGCACATCGTTGATGTACTGACGTACCTCTCCCTAAAGACAAACAGTGCACACTAGGAATGGGGTATATTTCCTGTCACGGAGACTTTGTAATGATTACCAGATTTTTCCGGTGACAAGCATTGAAAGATGCTTCCAAGTCCTTACTTATGCTTGCCGCTTTTCTCTTGGTTTGCAAGAAGTAAGTTAAAAGTGCTTCGACGGTGACACGACATATTACAGAACGTTGCAAGCCATTTGGTTATTAATTTCGCAACTAGAATGCGTGGCACTTCCGTTGCCATGCCGAACTCATCAGCAAAGCCGTATTCGGTGCTATATTTATGTAATGAAGTACACTTTAATAAACTTTGATTGATAAATTGTTCTGGAATAAACACTTTTTATTTAGCTGTGAAATTTCTGATTGTTACTGCTGAACTCAGTTGTGAAAGTTTAATTCTGAAAATTTATTTCTCTCTACTTTCATTTTTCATTGTCATTACTTTTTTCCAATTTTTNGTTGTGAAAGTTTAATTCTGAAAATTTATTTCTCTCTACTTTCATTTTTCATTGTCATTACTTTTTTCCAATTTTTAAACAGTTACACATTGAACTCTCAGTTTTGTGAATTGTTATGTAAAATGTTGCATTGTGCACATAGGTATTTATTAGTATAATTCATGTAACCTCATTGTCCACAAATCATTTTGCTCTGTTCCTGTTCGCTACTCGGCATGCAAAAGAGCAACTTTCCCGCGCCTGCACGCCGTGCGTATTGGCGCAGTTCCTTATTCCTCATTGTGACAAGGAGCGACTTATCCAGTGCCTGCATCAGTCTTTACTTTCCGTGAGGAGCGAGAGCATAGCGCCTTNCATTGTGACAAGGAGCGACTTATCCAGTGCCTGCATCAGTCTTTACTTTCCGTGAGGAGCGAGAGCATAGCGCCTGCGCGGCGCACGTAATTCACCCTTCGTTGTGACAGGTAGTGGCTTGGCTAGCAGAAGGCCCGGGCGTTTCTCGCCATGACAAGAAGCGACTTGATTAGCACCAGTGCCAGCGGTTCCTCGCAGTGACAATAAGAGACTTGACTAGCGCCAGGACCAGCCGTTTTTAGCTGTGACAAGAAGCGACTTGACTATTGCCAGTTCCAGCCGTTCCTGGCAGTTACAAGAAGCAACTTGACTAGCGCCATCGCCAGTAAGGGGAAAAAATGGCATAGACACTGTAAAAACCCTTTTTAGGGGATATAATTAAAAATTATGGCAAGGATTAATTGAATTACTACAGGAAGAATACAGTTAAGGACCATGCTCTTTGAGGACTCCTCCTCCTATATTGCTGAAGGGGATTACCCAAGCTTAAGAACCAGACTGACTGAGGAGGAGTATTTACTAAGTAGTTCCCCTTGCAGTTATACAAATGAAGTTGATTGGTTAGGCAGTAGATATACAGAGTAATCGCCTCTTAATAGCCTAGTCATGGTTTCTTCACACTTTGAATCAAACATTTGAAAAGCACAAAATGCATTATATGTTTGGTGGTTTCCTTAATATGCCATGAATCATTAGAGATATGTACTTATCTTAACAGAAAATCCTTTCTTTTTTATTAAATGGAACTTCTACATACATGAAAATTGAAAATTGTAATATTTAATTTAAAATAAATGTAAATAAAAACAGTGAGAAAATAGATGTGCTGGCAATACTTAGTAAGAAATATTTTTTATGTAAAATATTACTACACTGATTGCGTAAAAAGTTAGTTCCGCTGCTCCTTTGGTATTATTTTCTACACTTGGTTAAGCTTTATTTGCATAAAGTGGAGGAATATCAGGGATGTTTAAGTTTAGCAGGGCTTCAGAAATTACTGAAGTAACCGCGATTGGTATTTGAAGTAACCGCGAATGGACTATAGTCTCTAGTCGTGAGTTATCTGCTTGGATACACATTTTTGTGGTAGCTGCCTACAAACTGTTTTCTACTGACGTATAAAAAGAGTTGGTGCCGATATTGAAAATTTTAGTGTTGCTACATAACGGATATGTAGTTTATTAAAGGAATTATTATAGCCGGAATGAGAAGTGTAGTGGTGTTGCCATGTAACTGAAATAATTTAGATTTTATTCACTAAATTAAAACATATATTGTGTTTGTAATCAATATATCAAGTGTGGTTTGCGTGTAAATAGCAAAATTTTTAAAGGTGTTGTAAAAAATATTTTTAAATATGTCAATTTCCTGGAACACATCAAATGAAACATGACAAATGTGCATGGAAGTGGACGTAAGTTCGCAAATGAAAGGACAGAAGTAACAAAAATTGGTGGTGAGACAAAATGTAGATGTAAACATTGTGAATTGACTTTAAGTTGCAAGATAAAAAGGATAAGAACTCACCTACAGAAATGTTCAGATAGAAAGGTAGACGAGAGTGAAAGAAAATCTGAAACATCAACTGCTAGCAGCAGGACAGCTTTCCCTTACCGATTCTAGTAGACCCTCTTTCAGAACGATGGACGTAAGCATGTCCAAGTCTAGAATCTAGTACTTCTTCATTCGTTAACAGAAAGCAACATTTTATCATTGATTATGTAACTAAGACAACTTAAGAGCAAAAATAAACCTCGACAAGACAGTGTTAATGAGTTTTTTTATGCTGTAAATGTACCTTTCAATGTTGTTTAGCTGAATAACTTCAAGAAAATAATTTTATTATTATGACCTGGATGCAAAGCACAAGACGTAAAATATATAAATTGGGGAGCTTTTGGATGATGCTGCTCAAGAAATAGAACAATAATTGGTAGAAAAGTACAAAATTGCAGTTTAAGAGTAACATTAGGTGAATGATCAGTAATTAAGAATGGCGCAATTAGACGCGTCACTATACATACAGAGACAGAATGTTACCTTCTTAAATTCTATAGTGCAAAGTAACAAAATAAATGTTTGAGCAGTGTGCAGCATAGAGGCAGCAATCAAATATAGCCAAGAAAACGTAGAAAGAAGCATCTTTGCAGTAATTCTTGATAATAAGAATTAATTGGTCAAAATGTGGGAAAATTTTAAAGGAAAATATCTAGATCTATTAACGTATGGCTGCTCAACACAACTTTAGAATTAAATTGAGAAAGACATATCTTCTAAAAAAAGTTACAAGTCATATTGTGGTACTATAAATATTTTTTCTAAATGTTCATCATGCATATGGGTGGCTTCTGGAGAAAAATTGTGGTGTCGCCACATTTTCAACATTGGCTGAGTAAAATCATTTGTAACAAATTATCATAGATACAGAGAAATCGCCCTTGAACATGCCGTAGACTTTCATCCAAATGTTGCAAATATCTTAAACAACTTGATAATTTACCACGATGCAGTGTGTCTTGAGAAACAATTACATCTGGTTATAAATGCACTGCATAATCTTAAGAAAGAAACAACATGTATTTCAGAGGCAGCTGAAATATAGCTTGACCTAACTTATGATGTTCTGGAGCCTTACTATCACAACTTAAGTAAAGATTACAACAGGTAATCCAACCACAACGTATTCTAGCAAACATTATAGATCCAAAATTCAGAGGGCAACCTTTACGTGAAGAACAAGAACGCTCTATATAAATGTGGTTAGCTGAACACCATCGTAGGTGATCCTGACTAATATCGTGATTGTATGATGCATACGTATGTTGTAAAATAGTTTTCCTCGCAACAATGGCGGCATATCGTGGGGAAAAGACTGAGAGAAACTCTGTGTTTCTCTTTGTGTTTCTCTGTGTTTTGTCACTTTTCTTAATGCTTACATTCAGCACAATCTTGTTCGGCTTTAATTGAGAAATATATCTATACATTTGGAATCAGTTGGTGGAATTTACGCAATCGTTTAGAAGTTGGTAAAGCAACGAAGTTAGTTAAAGTGTCTCGTCATTTACGAGCAAATCTTTCATAGTCAAAAGTTTAAAAATACGCTATTATTAATGTGAAATGTTCATTTTATATTTTTATTGCATGCAACTAACCAATGTGTACCGTTTTACTAGAAAATCATTAAAAAATGACTTGTTTAAATTATAGACTTTACTCTTGGAGAAATCTGTGAGAATGAGACATGCGCAGTGTGAATTTCTGGCTCTTGTAATTGTTAAGCATTTATTTCCAAACAGGGTTTTTTTTTCTGCTATCGTGTTCCAGTGATGATGAAAATATTTTTGTTTTTATAGGGAATACTTCTTTCCTCTTAACTACTGCTGTAGCAATTTTTTTTATGATTTATACTTGTGATCATTAGTAAAAAGAAACCTGTACAAAACACTTAATGTTAAGTGTTTGTCTCCATATAAAACACATGACAAGAGTTTTTTATAAGCACAACATAATTGTGTAGGTTACGGTGATATTTGACAATACAAAAAAACACAATAGTTGTTAAATAAATTGTTATAACAGAACATAGTGACCATATTGTGTATAATACTAGATATATTAGCTACTATAGCTGTTATAATAAAAAATTTTCCATTTAAACAATATTGAACTGAAATTAAAAACATAATTTTCCAAAATTTATCAACAATGTTCTAATTTCAGATTCTATCTACAAGCGTTTGATAAAATAAAATAAAATATTAGCGGAAAGGCAAAAATGCCGAAAACAAATATTTGGAATATACATTTTTATATAAAGCCTAAGATTATTTCGAATATGCAGGACAAACCCCAAAAAACCTAGGGTTAATGAATAAAACCAGGGTGGGTTGGACTTTAAAAAATCTGGTTTTTTCAAACCCGCTTGAGATTTTTACTGCATGCTATGAGCAGTTTATCTTTGTTGGTCAAGTCAGTATTTGTAACCATACAAAATAAATGCTAAAAAACAAAGTTGTTATCTTGATAAGTATGTATTTCAATTAGCAATAATGGTAGATCTCATTGCCAGCCTCACATTTATATAGAAACTATAAATTTTTATCTATTCGAAATCGCATCAGTGCTGTTTAATTTACCTGGTGTTTCAGCAGGTGTGGACGTTCCAATATTTTCGTTTGATTCCTGTATGATGTCCTTTAANGTGTTTCAGCAGGTGTGGACGTTCCAATATTTTCGTTTGATTCCTGTATGATGTCCTTTAAATTCTCTTTTGTTATGAATGTTTCTGTGCCACTGTCGTGAAACATTTCTGTCGTGTGACCTGAAAAATAATAAACAGCTTTAAAAAGTGTTTAGCTTACGAATGTTCTATAACTCTTACAAAAATTAACAAGTATATTTACTATTTTGCTCACTACAACACCTTATTTTATTATACTTCACCCAATGTCTTAATTTTGGTACTGTTTTTTTTAAGCATCAAGTTTCGTAGTGTGTGTGCATGGTTTTGTGTCGGCGAGGCTCACTCCTTTAGACTGACACCTGCATGTCATGTCTCAGTGTCTGCACGTGATTGGCTGGCTGCAATCACTTGATAACTTTTTTTTTTGGCTGGTCGATATCCGCTTTATATATTATAGCTTTAATATGATTGGTTTTATTTCAACGTTACTTTGACAGCAGCTGACATGAATGGTACATCGTTTTAACTTGTGAAAACAAATATTAAATATTATGGTGACTAATNACTTTGACAGCAGCTGACATGAATGGTACATCGTTTTAACTTGTGAAAACAAATATTAAATATTATGGTGACTAATATTGCGGGTACAGCAACTGTACCTTCAGCAGTACTGCTATCAACTTCTTCGGATGGAGCACTTACAGCAGTCTCGTTATCGACTTCATCAGGCATGATCGCAAAAGCACCATAAACATCTTCACATCTGTCACCTACAGCTGTGCCATCATCGATGACTTCATCAAGATATCGTTGCTGTTAATGTGACAAGACATTTGCTTGCAGCCAAGGTGCAAGGAAGCATGAAAGAACTACTTGTATGAAGGGACCTTCCTGTGCTATGCAACTGTGTGTGAGGAGCAATCGCCTATTCAAACTATGTGATAAACTGAAGATACATACCAAGAACTGTAAAACTAGAGATGCTACAGCTAAGAAATCCCTAAACAATCAGATTTCAAGAAAATTTTTAAAGATTAGGCGACAGGGAATTTATTTGTAGGTACAAAAACATATTTACATACTTTGACCATATTAATAAAAGGTTGATCAATCAACAAACAGAAGAAATATAAGAAGGTCCCATAAAGTATTTACAAACCGACCTCATGTGGAATTAAAGCCACAAACCTTAGATAAAGCTATTAGTCGACGAGGAATTAAGACTGCGGATAAAGAATTGTATAATGTTCATAGCATTTCAGAGACTTTAGAAGACTTAAAATAAAAACCTTGTCGTGAAGAAGAATATATGGCCAAGGGTCTGGTTGGACGATTCCTAGCACTTACTGCCTTGAACTGCGGTTAAGAAGATCATATTCACTACGTGAAAAGTAAGGATGCTGCTGTAAACACTCTACGTGAATGGCGTGGACAATGTAGGATTATGTTTGTATTATTATAGTGTGAAGTATGTAAATATATACTGGCCAGATCTGCTTCAGAGTGGTATGTGGCAAAGAGAGGTCCTACATATATTTCTGCATGACTGATGTTGCTCTCATATACCACAGCTTTTATTCGATTAAACACAAATGGCGAAATAAATAGATTTTATTTTTTAAAGGTCAAGACCATACGGTATATGCAAAAATTTTGGAAGTAATGTAACTCAAACTGATAGTTTGAAGTGTTCGAGTAATGAGCAGGCTACTAAATTTAGGTGGAATCGCATAGCATTAAATAAAATGTAACGTGGTAGGTAGAGCACGGGTAACTAAATAGTAGCGACAAAATAAATAAGGGATTGCAGAAAATGAAAGGAAGATAACTAGGAAAAAAATCGAAGATGGTTTATATGACATCGGAGAGCATAAAATAATGCATGATTCGGCAGATCACCTGGTGGATAAATCGAGAAATTATCACAACTTTGCTTATGGAAATAGAATCCAATATGTCAGGCGCAGCCAGCACCACCAATACTTAAAAAAAAGCGTAAAATACTATGGCTGCTACCTGGTGTCTGAATGATACCTCACTTGGTACACTGTTGCTACATATAAATTGAAAATATAATCGAATATTGGTGCTGCTTGGGGCCTTATTTTATAATAACTTCACTAACGTCACCAGGGAGATGAAAAAGTAAACATATGAAATCCAAGATGAAATGACGAACACATGCGTGAGACGAAATACAGNGGCCTTATTTTATAATAACTTCACTAACGTCACCAGGGAGATGAAAAAGTAAACATATGAAATCCAAGATGAAATGACGAACACATGCGTGAGACGAAATACAGAAATGTAAACAAATGACAAACGAAAAAACAATCAAAATTAAATCGGTAATTAACACACTGGCACCACCTTGGTGTTGAAAATTAAACAAAATAAAATAAAAAATTACCAAACAAAAAAAAAGAAGATGGCTGCATACGATAGACTGAGCAACTATTAGGGGTTGGAACCTGCCGTCTTATTAACGAATAAGAAACATTGGTAGAGGAGGAGAATGTTAAGAAAATGTGTTTGATTGTAGGGTGTCAGTCATTTATTGGACTTAGGGATGGGGAACCAATGAAAATATTAGTTTTTAAACATAATTTTTATAAATTTTTTAAATAATTTTTAAGAGACAATTTTAAAAATTTTATAATTGTTTGGAAATTTTTAAAAAAATTACATTTTGGTTTGAAGTCATAGTAATGGGGTCAAGGTAAAATGTAAAGCTCAAGGTCACTTACATCCATTGTGGTGGTCAGGTAACATTATAACATGACAACTGGTCAATTCCAGTCCTTTGTAATCGCCAAATTTCGAAATATAAATTTTTTTGTATTTTTTTTAAATATACTTTTAATACATTTTTTTTTTAAATATTAAAATTTTAAAAGATTTTATAATTTTTATTGAATTTTATTGGAGAAATTGGCGATTTTTTGTGTGCAACGTCATCCAATGTTTAAGTCAAGGATCAAGGTCATTTGTATCCAATATGGTGGTCGATTTGCACCCAAATCCCCCCTGAGACTGATTATTTAATATTATGTTTTTATTGATTAATTTTTGAAATTAATTTTCTACAAATATTTTTAATACAATGTTGGAAGTTAGTTTTTTTTTGAGAATTTTGCATCTGGTGGGTTTAAGGATGTAGGTTGCTGGGGTGAAGGTCAAAGGTCAAGATCGACGTAACCAACATCAAGCATGGCCACTCAGTTGGCTGACAGAACCAAGATAGTGGATGGTCATGTTTGACTTTAGACCCTGGACCATGTCTACAGATTCGGCATACTTTATACCTATAATACTAATATGGCCATCTTTGCTCTGGCCTCGAAAACTATCCCCTAAATTCCTTCCTATTAAACGTAAAGTGCATTTCAGGGGATCGTTTTCGTAACTGAGGGATCGCTGCTTTGTTGAGGGTAAAATGGGAAATTTTAAGGAAAAAACCTAATTTATAAGGGAAAAAAGGGATATTTTAAGGAAAAATAAGAAATTTTCAGAGACAATTGTTCGATTTTGAGGGAAAATTGAAAAAATTTGGGGTGAAAAGGAAAAAAAGGGAATTTCAAGAAGGCAGAGACCGGATCCACTACTCTATTGCCAGACGTCATTGCGCTCAACATACCATAATCCTACTTCTAAAATATGTCATGTAGAAAGGAAAATAGAAGACATTATCGAGTTAGTGAACGCGAGAATTGACTGTGTTGACGGGAAATTTGACACTATGAATTAAATATCGGACTGCGTAAAAGATATAGTGAACCGAGTAAACAAGAGGATGGACAGTGTCGCGATCGAAGTGAAACAAGAAATAAGTGCGATGAAGAAGGAATGGGAGCAATTTATTCAGTAGTGGATTTCTACTCTCACCACATCTGTAGATGAGAAAAGTGGGGAAGCAATGCAAACCGTAACCACCACAGCATCTTCGGAGGATGTGGGTCTCTATTAAACTCACCCCGTACGATGGCCAGAATTCTTGGCAGGAGTACGAACACCAATTTTAAATTGTCGCCACCCTGAATGGATGGTCAGCCTAATCAATAGACAGACTGCGTGTTCGAAATAACCTCTTATTTAAAAATTGTTATATATTAGCAAAGACAGTTTATAATGTACATGTTTAAATGTATTATTAGTTTGTAATTTAATTTGAAAAGTTTATCGTCATTTTGCATTTTGCACATTCTATTACCCAATTCCGCGCACGCTTATGAGGCCCCGAACTGAGCATAATATAATCTATGTCAGAGCGACAACGACTGGATTTCCCCTACTCGTGTCGGGCTTGGAGCTATATTTCGGCGACCGGTACCTGCGACATGCCCACCATGCGCAGCTGCGCAGTCGCACCCAGTGACCAGGGGAGCCACTGGAGCCAGGCAAGATATCGTGCGGCTGTCGCATTTATCTTTGGAAAGGTGCTCCAAAGATGAGCGCGAAACCATTGCAGTTGGTTTCTTCATCGATGTCATCGCCGACACAGAGGTAAGCCAAGCAGTAGGTCTGGCTGCACCCCACAACATGCAGGACGTCCTTGCACGAGCACTGGAGGTGGAGTTAGCAAGACAGATAGCCGCACTCCGACGTTCGGTACGGTTACTGACGCTGAAGAAGACGATGAAGACAGAAAAACTAAGACACTGTAGTAGTCGCAGTCGATTAGGACGGGCATTGCTTCCAGAGTCCGTGCTACAGCGCCTCGCCGCCCCCCAACCAAACGGCCAGATTGTTGGTCATGTGGACAGCTGGGTCAGCTGACATCCTTCTGCTCCCACCCAGCAATACGAACAGCAGCAGCAGAAGCAGCGAGAAAAGATTCAGTGGGAAGCAGGTGAGAATACAGCACATTCGGAAAAATTGAAACACCAATCTTAGGAGAGAAAGTTGGTGACTACTGGAGGGAAGGCACCAATATTATTATATTTAAGGTCGGTGANGCGCCTCGCCGCCCCCCAACCAAACGGCCAGATTGTTGGTCATGTGGACAGCTGGGTCAGCTGACATCCTTCTGCGCCCACCCAGCAATACGAACAGCAGCAGCAGAAGCAGCGAGAAAAGATTCAGTGGGAAGCAGGTGAGAATACAGCACATTGGGAAAAATTTAAACACCAATCTTAGGAGAGAAAGTTGGTGACTACTGGAGGGAAGGCACCAATATTATTATATTTAAGGTCGGTGAAACAGGATTGGGATGCAATATTGAGGGGAGCCTTAATTATGGTCCTTGCCAGATTGTCGCCGATACTGGGGCGACCATACCATCAAAAAGTTCACATATCCTCGAGTCTTCCCCACCAGCGATCGCCCGATGACAGCATGAAACGATGCTATTTTACTGCAGTAGCAGATTAGACAACACCAATTATAAAAAAGAAGGAAGTGATCTTGAAGATTGATGAGCATAGCATAGAGCACGATGTTTACATAGTAAAAACTTTTATTAATTTCTTCTGGGGCTTGGTGTTCTACATAGGCTGGGTGCTGTATCTATAGTCGACTTAGTGTACTACGGGTAGGCATTACAGAGTTAGCGGTGTCAAAGCAGTATGATTTTTGTCCTCCCCAATTAGCTGCCCAGGGTATGTGTACAACCCACTGTGCTGCCCGCTTACGGTGGAAATGTAATTACAGGCAGACGTCAAGGAATGTTTGTAAGATAGTTGGTTCAAATTGAGCAAGCAGAGAGGATTGGTGTCCTGCCAGGCAAACTCGTTGTGTCCCGGATTTTGGTCTCTTCTATATATGACAGATTACTAGTTAACATGATACTTTCCTGCGATAGTGCTATTCGTTTAGAGGAGGGGGCCGTGATAGGGGTTTGTAGGTATGCCACACAGATACTTCCAAATTTTCCAGATGATTCTTGAGTAAGGCAAAGAGAATGTCATTTACCAGCAATGCTGGGGAAACTTCTTGTAAGAACAATATAAAATCTTAACTGGTGGCAGGAGAAAGGTCTCTCTGAATTTCTGCAGAGAGTAAGGGATGCCTTCTCATGTCGACCAGATGACTTTGGAATGACTAACATGACTTGACATCACATTGAAACAGGAGATCCATATTTTCTCTATATGCAGTCTGTTGTGGCACTATGCAAGCTTGAATGTTTATGGGAAGTCCTGATCTGCATTCCCCTTTAACTGTTCAGAAAGTTGTCTCCTGTTATACCTTTATGGATCAGGCACAGTAGGAGCAGCCTGGGTCACAAACTGTGGCACTTCGGTGTCGAGAATCTGTTATTCCTGACCAATGGTGGCCATCTTGGATGTCTCATTCCATGCTCTTGCTATCTGGAAGGGATGTTTCCTCAGAATCCTCTCAAAATCTTTTATATTCTCATGCTCTCTTTTTCCTTCCTACCATATGTCCCCACTTCACGCTCTTGCATTCCATTTGGGAGTAGTATTCTCCATACTATCCTTCAATGCCAGCCCCATCTATCTTGCCTGAAAAATGTTTCAGTTCATTGCCGAATTTTGCAACTTCTCTGATCATGCTCTGTCATTTCATCTTGGCTTTCTCATATTCCTTCCAGTCTCATTTCACCTGGCATCCTGGCGGGGACGAGTCCCAAGCTCTGCCATTTAAACTTTGTTTTCATCATATTCCTTCTGGTCTCCTTTCACCTGGCGGTCTGGGAGGGACATGTATCATGCTCTGCCATTCAACCTTAGTTTTCTCATATTCCTTCAGGTTTCATTTCACCTGGCATCCTAGCGAAGTGGAGTCTCATAATCTGTCATTCCACCATGGTTTTCTCATATTCCTTGTGGTATCCTTTCTCCTAACATACTGTAGAGATGAGAATCATACTCTCGTCATACCATCTTGGTTTTCACATATTCCTTCTGGTCTCCGGTCTCCTGGCATCCTGGCCGGGAAAATTCTCATGCTCTGTGATTCCAACTTGGTTTTCTCATATTCCATCTGGCCTTCTTTCACCTGGCGTCCTGGCGGGGACAAGTCTCATGCTCAGTATTGCCAATTTAATGACACAGAGAAACCTGCCCAAGCAGTATAGTCGGGATTCACACCACGCGCACATATCATGTACGCCCTAAGCACACTTATGAGCATAGTTGGCTATAATTTCAGAACCGTTTAAGATTTAGTCACCAAATTCATATAATAAGTATCATCCCATACAACGATTACCCTAAGCCTGCTTATAAGCATAATTTGCTGTAAATTCCGAACAGTTTAAGATGCAACCCAAGTTCATAACATAGGCATCACCACCAACAACGAAGAGGAAACCACAGGGTTAAGTTTGCCCCAAGCTAACTTATAAGCATAGTTGGCTGTAATTTCCGAAAAAAATTAAGGTAGAGTCAAAAAAATCCTCAAATAGTCATTACCCCCGACAAAGAAAAGGGAGGCAGGGTCAAGAAAGCCCTAAGAACCTACTTATAAGCATAGTTGGTCCTAATTTCCGAACCGCTTAAGATGAAGTCACCAAATTCATTACATAACCTAAGCCTCCGACAGCAAAAAAACACCGCAGTGTCAAGTATGCCCTAAGCCTACTTATAAGAACAGTTCACTGCAATTTGCCAATCATTTAAGGTACAACCAATAAATTAATAGTAAAGATATCATCCCCGTGATCGAAAAGAACCGCAGAGTCAAGTATGTATTAAGCTCATTTTTAAGCATAGTTGGCTGTAATTTCCCAACCATTTGCACAATATATTTACAAAATTCATAAGAGTCATCACCCGCGTCCACGAAAAGGACTACCGGTTCAAGTATGTCCTATTCGTATTTATAAGCATAGTTGGCTGTAATTTCCCAACAATTTATGGCACAACCAATAAATTCGTAACATAGTAGGTAACACCTCCGACAAAAAAGGGCCTAAGGGACAAGTATGCCTTAAGCTAATGTAAAGCCATAGTTGACTTAATTTCCGAACCGTTTAAGATACAGCTACCAAATTCTTAAATTACATATCAGCCCTCGAATACGAAGAGGACCGAGTGTCAAACGCTTCTTAAGCCATCTTATAAGAATAGTTTGAGGTTATTTCTGAACCGTTTAGGAGACAGTCACGAAAATCATAAAATAGTTATGGGATCCCCTACAACGAAAATACAGCTGTGTCAAGTAGGCCCTAATCCCACTTATAAGCATTGTTGGTTGTAATTTCCGAACCATTTCAGATATTGTTAGCAATTTCATAAAAAAGCCAACCATTGCAAACACATATTGCACAGGCGTCGGGTGTTGTACGATGCTTTAGATGACGCTAGACAAGACCAGACCGTCCTGGTCAGTATATAAGAATAGCAAACTTATTATGAATGAACCGAGTGAAACGAAACCCTCGAACTCAGAGTACAGGCAACACTCAGAACACTAGCATCAGAATGCTTCCGAACTGACTGACGTTGTGCACACAACTAACATCATCGGAAAATATAGGGCTGCGCCAGGCGTTCGGCCGGCGACGCGAGCACCTTGTAGTTCTCGGAAAGTCGAAGGATGGTACATAACAATGCCCGAGAGAGATGCGTCAGGCTCCAGGGCGGCCGACCTGTCAAGTCACACATTCATGTCCCTTTATGAGAGGAATTCTGTGATACAGAACACGTTATCAATTTATTTCGTTTAATACATCAAGCTGCAAATATTAGAATGTCTGTTTAAATATCGCTTCGAATAAACTGGTGTTGGTAGAGGATATCGCTTCTGTCTACCCTTCTCACATTTAGGTCTATAAAAGCAGTTCGCACAACCAACACACATCGTTCAGAACTGTTTTCTCTACTCGAAATAACATAGTGAATGTCGGAATGGTGTTCTAGTGGTCAGATCATTTTATCGGCTATCGTGGCATTTGGGAAGCAGACGCTGGTTTATGTTATATCGGGAGCAAGCAGCAGCAGCAAAAGGATGACAAAGTATCTTCAACACTGAAAGATGAACGAGTTTAATTAAGATGAAAGGCTGAATTTTCCATTTCTCAGGCTAGACACCGATAGACATGATAAGGTAACATATTTCAGTCAGCAACGATGCTGATGTCAAAATCACACAGCCAGCAGTCATCCACTGAGACAGCCCTAGACGAACAACGCAAACTAGCATGCAGTGTGATTAGTATACAAGCGAACATCATGTAAAACGGATGGCATTTCGTTGACGAACAGTGTGGTGGAAAGCAAATCGTTACGACTACATTCATCTACTACAATCGTGCACTCTTCTACAATATGAAGGCAAAAACTATGGTTGAAGACTTACTATCTATAACACCATCAGCAACATCAACATCGAAAGGAGTCATGAAGAGTCGTTACAAGCATAAAGGCATAATTGTTACTATTGTGGAAATACTTTTATCACAAGTTGTAATTCACACTGACATGAAGGTTTTCATTGTATGTTTAGCACAGCATATGTATTATTTTATGTAAAGTGTATAAATTATTTCACTGTTATGTATTTGTCTTAACCAATGTTCATATTAGGCTCTCCTCCATCGCTAGTAAAAAAGTTACCAGATTTTGACTAAATCTGGAAAAGAAATTATATTTTTGTGTAGTGTCAAGTCTCGAACTCAGGTTCCTACCGGCGAATGCTTGAGCAATACACAGATGGTCTCGCCATCTTCGTTTCTCCTTTCAACCGGTAGAAAGCGTGACCATCTTCCGCTAGGAATCGTTGTTTCATTCGGCCATCTTCGTTTGCCCTGTTACCTGTCAAGTGGGACACCAACATCTTTTGTGTTACATATGGTGGTTGCTAGGAACACTAAAGTCGATACTCATGAAAATATAAGGACGTGCAGCATGTGGATTACTCAACCATTCATGAAGTACTTGGTGCAAGTACCTCAAAAAATTCCAGACGCTCGAGCTGTTGATCCAACCACCAACGAGGGTTCCAGTTCGACGCTACTGATAGCACAGTGGCACTATATCAGCGTGGTTCGACTGTGGGGATTAATGGTGACTGAAGACGAGGGCATGCCTTCGTTTTCACATTCGTCGAAGTCGAATCCGCAAAAGGTTTTATAATTACTTTTGTGATATAAAAATTTTCTAAAACAATTCAGAATTTTTGATTTCAAGTAATAGATTTTGCTCGAGGTAGTGGCCAAAGGTAAAGGTCAAAGACGCATTACATCATACAAGGCAAAATATGAGGCCAAGATCATATGATGTCATCCAAGGTCAAGGTCATGGTTGTTTGTTATCATGGTTCGTGCTGTTGTGAGTCAGGCAAATTAATTTTCTCAGAGTTTTACATTATTATTTTACTAACAAACTCGAGGATTTTAACCCTTCACCCCTAGTGTAGATGTCGTCTGAAATAATGATCAAATGCCAAGGTCGTAAGTCATCATGGTTTCTGCTATTGCGAGCGGGGGCAAATGGATTGTCTCAGCATCCTAGCATGTTTTTCCTTCAACCTGAGAAATAGCATCTGGGTGCCCTTTCGCACCTGTGTATCTCCTCTTGGCAGTAGGAGCTAGTATAGCCTTCCTGGCAGTTAAAGCGTGGCTATTACCGATGTTCTTACATCTACCATTTTTACACAGCTCCTCCTTGTTCATTGCGAGCGGGGACAAATTGACTTCAGTGTTCGTGTGGTTTTCCTCATCCTTAAAAATATATACTTCTATAAAGTATTTAAAACGAGATAACTTTTCTACCTTGCATTGTATAAATTAATTCCTCTAGTAAAGGGTAGTGCATGAGTGACTCGACTGGTCTGCCAACTTGGAGTCTGACTCGGCTCTCTACTTCTGTATGTAACATACATTCGACTCGTTGAGACCTGCACAGTGCCTACACCGTCAGTCGATCACCTGGCTACCTTTCATATTCTCGAGATATTATTTGATCACACAATGTCGGACAGGATGGGTGCGTTCCACCACCAGTGATGCGGGTTGTAAGTGTTAGCTGTAATTTGAATTTGACGGTTTCATTCCGATCTGTTTGTAAGAATATCGTTTCCTATTCTGCCGTACTGGTCAGGGATGCCGCGTCTAAATAAGAAGCATCATATGCGTCGTACAACGCTTGATGTACATATGTGCAATATGCGGTGGTTCGTAAGTGCTTATAACTAATTTCCTTTACTTTTTAATTTTATATCTCTATGCATCTGTTTGTAGTAGGGTCGACATTGTCGCTCTCTTTACTTCACGACTCTGCCATAGTACTTTATTTTAGTCTAATTTGACGTTAGTTGCTCGAAGCTTGCACATTATGCATTGATTGGTAGTTGAATTCATGTCCCTCTGGACTGTAACGTAGCTCAGTCAGAGTGTGAACGTGAAGGAAATTTTTACCATCTTTGATTTGGTATTTTTTCTTAGTTACCTTCCTTAGATTCCACTTAATTCCTACTTGATTTAGTCACAGGCAATCAAATTATATTTTAATCATTCTCGACCATTCCACCCGATTTAGCACGAAAGCATACTTGTGCAAAGGTCCAACCTATGCTATGCAACAATATTTTAAATGCAAAAGTCTGTTTAAATGAGATGATCGGCTGAAGGGACATATCAGTGATTTTAAAGGCAGAGTTCCTGCAGCTAAGAAACGCCCAGTACGAGCTATTTGCTATACCACAACGAATAAATTCTACCTTTAGTTTTAAATGATCATGTAATTGGAAATAACTTTGTTGGTACGAAATACATGTGTAAACACATCGACCACGTTTCGGAAAGTATATTTTATTAAATTAACAGAAGAAAATGAAGAAGGTCCCATAAAATATAATATTTGGCAGCAGTGTACCTATAAAGAACCTTAACCTTTGAATGAAGAAAACATCCGGCGGGCATTAAAGACTGCAAATGAAGCATTGTACAATGATGATGGTATTTCAGAGGCTGGAGAGGTCTAGAAAGAAGATCTATGTCATCAAGAATAAGAGTATATGGTTAAGAGTTATGGGTGGATGCTTGCTAGCGTAGACTGTCTTAAGCTGCGTATAAGAAAATTTTACTATTTATTTGAAAAGTGAGCATATTTCTGGAAAGGCACTACGTATATAGTATGGAGAATTTAATTTTTCAATTTATTAAATGCTTATGGTCTGATGTACGTAATAACAAATGTTTTCTTACTATGAATAATCAAAAGTGTTTTATTTCTTGTAAGTTTTGATGCACCTTGTCCTAGGATTCCTTCATTCTCTGATAAGGGTTATGGTAGCCTTGGTTTTCAGATCTGCCACTACAAGCTGATACTGTAAGTGAGCATGATGATAAAAATTAATGAAAACGTGTTGGAAAAATATGGTGTTTTGAAAGTTAGTACTTAAATATTTCTAGGGTAGATCAATCACTGATTGCGCATAATAACTGGCACTGTAGCAAAGGTATATGCTAAAGCGAACAGAAAAATGGATTGATACAGATAAACGTTCTAAGAAGGTTGTATGTAGCGGTATTGGAAGTAAGCTCCTGAAGTGTTAGAAATTTGACACTCCGACATAAGGGATAGGAGGACGAAGGCTGAGTCAAGTCTAGCGAGGCCTGCTTTAATGCAGTATATTGCGAAGAAAAGTCCTACATAAATCTCTATATACCCATTCCATATCTAATACACCACAGTTATTTTTTTAGTAAACACAAATGATAAACTAAATAGAAGATCTTGATGTTTAAAGGACAAGATAATATATATTATAATCAACGATTGCAGAATTAATGGAATCCAATTTTGTGGTTTTAGGGGACCGAGTAATTAGCAGGCTACAAAATCGAGGGGGAAATGGTAGAGCATGAATAAAATCTAACATGATGGCTTGTGGCAAACTCAAGTAGGACTAATGAGGAATCAAAGGATGGTGACAAAGAAAACAACAATATCAAAGATAGTGAACATGGTGTGACAGAGCATGAGAGAATGTTTGTTTCGTCAGCTCGCATGGTAGCTTAAAAAAATTAAATCATAGCATAGATGTCTGACATGGAATGATAAAGCAGAAGTACATAGGAAACATAACGGCGATGTTATGAATGATGGTGTTAGGAATGGAAACTAAAATGGCTGGCATGGAGTAATAAAGAATGGATATAAAACAAGATGGTGGATGCTGCACAGATGATAAGGAATGACTGAGCATGATGTAATAGTGACTAAAATTAAATGGAATTAAAGAGGGCAGTCGGTGTTAATAATGTAATTTCTCCCTCGATGTTTGGGATATTTTCGATTTTGTGATTTTCTTCTTAGATGTTTTGGGATAAAGGTCATGTAGGATCAAGATTGACATAAAAAAAAGTTTTGCTTAATCAGCAACTCCTCTGGTGGTGAAATCGATAATTAAAACACTATCATTGTCTAGGTCATGAAAATCAAAACGATTGACAAACGAAAAAAATTTATATGGTTTGTAGAGTGCATTCGACAGAATGAGAAATGGAAGGGAGTAAAGACATGTCGACTTATTAACCAATGAGAAAAATTGGTGTCGGGTCGAACGAGCGTGACTAATAAAAAATTAAATCACTTTTAAGGGGCGAGTCAAGCACAAGTAACAAACCAATGAGAAACCTAGGCAACGGGTGTGGACGAAAATTGACTAATTAAACAATAAGAATCATTGCCGAGCGTCAGTCGTCTGCTGAAGGTGGTGCTGATCAAACCTCCAAAAAGGTTTTTTAATAAATTTTTATAAATAATTGTTTTAATAACATGTATTAATTTATGGTAGTTTGTATTTTTTTATAAATTGTTTTTTTTTATAAATTTTATATTGAAGTTATACTTTTTTTTGTCGCGTTGAGGGTAAAGTTAAGTGTGCGATGGAAGTTGCAGACGCACAGTGAAACGAAATTCGACAGCAAATCTGGTAGGGGTATGACCCAACGCACAGGCGTGTATAGTTGCGTGCGCACAGAGCAACGCAATTCGACAGTGAACGTAGTACGGTTATGACCCAATGCGGATGCGTGTATCGTCTAGCGATATACAAACGCAAGGTACACAACATAGTGCACGGTTATATGTAATACCAACATAAAATCACTTCACGTAATAAGCAAATTGAAAAATGTTTCATTTATATTAGTAATTCATTCTGAATATATATATATATATTTGTTATTAATTAATTTTTCTTACATTGTGCCTTAAAAAATTTGTTAGTGACAAAAAGTGTGTAGTAAAATTTGGGAAAGTGTTTTCAAGTAATTGAGATTGATTTTTGTAATTATAATTTTATTAAGATAAACTTTTATTGGCGCATTGAGGGTAAAATTTTAGTGTGCAATAAAAGTTGCGGGTGCAAAACGGACACTATTTCCGTGTACAACAGTAGTAGGGGCATACATGGGTAGAGGTGAGGATAAGTTTCCGATGATTTTAAGTGGAGATTTTAACGTCAATTTAAGCTTAGAAATTTCTGGTCCACTTATCAACTATTTGCTCGATAATTTACATCCATCCACAAATAATGACCCCACAGTTTTACAACATGACACGGCACCTACACTGATGATGTAAATACGCAATATTTGCATAACGTTTCTACAAGAATATTTGTATAATATTTCAGTTATCACAAACCAATTGTAACTCACATGCCTATTTAATCACTACCAGAAGAACCAGTGGAAATAGGTTAATTTAATATAAAAATATTTGAATATTTTAATATTTTTTAAACTGTATAAAATTAAATGTTTTTTGAATTTTTTTATATTCTTTAAACAAACTTTATTAATTGTAATAAATGACTTTCTTCGGTCATGTAATAGTTTTCCTACTTACATAAATTATTTGCTTACGTTATAAAAGTATAGTTTGGTCACGTTTAAGAAGTATAACTTCTAACACGCGTACATAATTTGCTATACATTTTTAGTAATTTTTAAGTTATTATGAAGATTTTTGAAGTTTCAGGATTTTTTATATTTTAGGTTTCAGTTTAAAAGTCATAGGTCGTGGGTATAGGGTTTTGTGTCTTGAGTCTTGAGTCTTGAGTCATTTGTCTTTACTCTAGAGTCAATGATCCCGTTTTAGTCTAGAGTCTTTGAGTCGAGTCTCAAGCTTTTTTCTGGTAAACAGTTGGATATTTGAGAAATTATTAGGAATTATTATTTACATTTTGTCTTCAAGATTATTCAAGGTCAAGGGAAATTTCAAGATCAAAGTCATTGGTATCTAACGTGGCTGACAAGATGGACACTGGCCCGCTTAGCGAGGGATTCTGCTAATTTTTGGGAATTTTTTAGGTTTTAATGTCATCCATTCTTACTACAATGTCACTAGATACAGGATCAAGATCAAGGTCCAATTTCAAGGTCACAAGTAAAAAACGAGCTCCCCATAACCTTTGAATGGATCGTTTTTGCAAAAAAAAAAAAAAAGNTGAGTTTTAAGGGTAAAAAAAGTGTAATTTTAATGGAAAAAGTCCAAATTTTAAGCGGAAAGTAGTCGATTTCGAAGGAAAAAGGAAAACTTTGAAAGAAAACAGGTAATACAGGGAATTTTAAGATGGTGGTAGTTGGCTCTTGGCGCCGAATTCTGAATCCTTTATGCCTGATTTCTCCAAATTATTCTCCTTATTTGGGTAGTGTAACATTATATGCTCGACAATTTTTTAGATATTTATTTTTTGTGACATATTGTATTATTTGCCAGTGTTGGTGGGTGCGGAGGGATGAAACTAGGTGTACGGGATGAGCGAGGGGTACGGAAGGACAACATTATATGTTCTTCGATTTTTTTATGTTATCGATTTTTTGGAGATTTTTTATAACAATTTCTTGAGGAGGGAGTGGTAATATGAACTTGGGTAAGGATTATGTGAGAGGGGTGATGGCGTTCGGTTAAAAGAATAGAACCCCCCAAATATTTTCAATGGCTCGAAAATAGCCTTTCGGGTTCTCGCTATTGTATACAATGGAGTATGAACTTTAAATGGAAACAGAAAATTTCGAGTAAAAAAGACAGGTTTCAAGGGGAAAATGGTCGATTTTGAAAAATTTTAAGGGAAAAATGGGAAAGTTTCAAGATGGTGTACGGATTTCTCATATGAGATGTCATGTCCCAAAAACGAATATAAGCACACGACTAGTGTTGTAAATATGAGTGGATGTACAGGTTGTATCTAAATTAGACCGTTAAACTTCGACCGTGGGTTTATCACAAGAAAAGTAGAAAATAGACACGCACTCACACACACATACATATATATAATAGTTATGATCTAAACTGAATCCTTACGTCGTTTCATATCTTTGAAGTTAGACTTGAAATACTATTAAATTACAGATATTTTCGAATATTCTTCAGATGGAACAGTGAGTGTATGAACAATATGCATAGGAACAAAAATCTGTAAACAGAAGAACAACAACGACAATGGTCCGTTGATGACATCTAATTTTTCATGGAAAGAATCACAGTTACTTCCCCTTTATTTCGACTTAATCTCTATGACGCTGCAACATTCTTCGGATTTAAAGTTGGATTATCAACCCCATACCGAAATAAACTTTACTTTACACTTTTACCAGACATTCTTAGGTATTTGTAATAAACTAATGATTGAGGTAGAACGTCAAATATATGCAACGTCCTAAGAATTCACTTCAGACCATAGGTCGTATATAAGTTTTCACCTTCGTTTTTCGTGACTTACCTGGAACCGAAATTTATTGGCCTAATTTAGAGTCTAGCATGATATTTATATACATAGATATTTATATCTCAACATATATTCATGTACATAGAGATGTAATAGAATTTACGCAATCTTGAGCTCTTAACTGTCAGTTGAATTGTGGTTATGTTTTTAGTTACTTTGTATTTTGAGTTTTAATTTGTTTACTGCCAGTTGGATTCTGGTCATGTTTTACGTTTATCGCAATGTGTTCAGTTTTTTTTAGTTGAATGGTAATTTTTCTTTAATGGAATCAAATTTATACAATTTAATTACACTGCAATGCCACCAATAAGACAGAACAATTAAAGTCGCAGAACTCGCAACGCTACAAACGAAATTAATTTTAGATATAATCTAACTGCAGAGCAACGCGAACCACAAGAAGAAATTCAACGGTATCGATTGTCACAAATACGTTCAACACGTACACAAGATGAAATAGAAAATGCAAATGAAGCCGATATGCAGCGAATGAGACATCATAGGACAGTAGAAACTAATCGCGTGAGAATGAATTTGAATAATCGTGTAAGAAGACAAACTAATGTTGAGTTGAATACACGTCGAGCAGAATTACGCTACAATGCGGTAACTGGTTAAGTGCAGACCAATCCGTTGCCATAGGATCAATGAGCGTTGTGTTCCACATTGTAAGGCATTGAAATACAAAAATGAAACCCCTGGATTGTGTTGCGCAAGTGGCAAAATCAAATTGAAGCCGTTGGTCCCACCGCCATTAGTTTATGGAGCAGGAACAAATTCTACACATTTCTTGACACGTCAGAAAGGCATACGGAATAAAGTAATTAAAAACGGAAAAGTACTAAGGCGTGTGGTCTGTAAAATAAGAAAACTGGCCAGTAAAGAAAACAAAATTCCAATAGAAAACTTTGAGCTTGGTGAAGCGGTATGAAACATTTTGCGTCACTCCATAGGGATTTTCAAGCAGTTAAGTGTAATGAACACCTGGTGGGTAGGAATTGTGACCGAAAAACAAAATATTTTTCGGATATTAAATGTTAAAGCCAGGATTCTCATCGAAAATTGGAAGGAAAATGTAGTACCAATATTATTCGAGATTCTGACAAAGACCAAAATATAAGAGTAATACCAGTTTCGTTTGAACATGCTTCTAGACATTCCTGAGAGGTCAACCTTTTTTAATATTGCATTTTGTAGCTCGGGTGGTTCACAAATGACAGCACGTTATATACCACAGTCTCACAAATAAACCATTGCTCTTATTCTACCTCTTCCTAGCGTTTTAGAGAGAAGCAGTCCTATGTGGTCGGTGGTGAAAGAAAAACTTAGAGAGCAGGATTTGGTTACTGAGGAAATGCTTACTCTTGCCATTCTTTTATAGTGTTTGGAAAATGGACAATCTTTCCAGAACAGGAGTTCTTCTTATCATTATATTGTGACGAATTTATACAAGGAACACGGGAAAAGACAACACCTATTACTTCGTTTTCACCTGGTTTAATAATTATCCTCATTATTGAACATGTTTCAAATTTATGCCTTGAAGGAACTGTCGTTATTTTATTTGACCACGCAACTATAAACTTTCTTTCATGTTAAAAAAAATATTAACGTTCCAGAGACAGTTATGTAATTGTCGAATAAAATAATATAAATTCACTGAAATGCAATTCCAAACCTATATCAATTTTCGAATAAAATATTTTTGAGTGAATTTAGTTATTACTAAATTGTTTACGCTGTTTTATGAGGTTAATAAAATTA
>NQII01011051.1:0-30656 GCA_002778355.1 Clitarchus hookeri
TTCACATGTTAAAGACTGTTCACGGTAAACTCAGTATTTATCTGAAGCCCTGCTTAAGATTTACTTGTATGCACATTGTGTATTATTCGTCCATATACAAAATTAGCATTGTCGTTGGTCTGATAATCTTATTCCTGCAACTGTCAAGAGAAACTGTGAAATTATTGGGAAAGTTAATAATTTACAAATTGCTTCATTTTTAAACTAACGTGTTTAAACAGAAAGCAAAAAATCACGTAAATACTTTCCGTGCGTTGTTACCAACTTTACAAGGCGCATGTCACTCANTTACAAATTTGTTATGTTCTTTGGTAAACGTTTAATGAGAGAGAAGCAAATATGTGTTATCTTAGCTCGTAATCGGGTTGATGTGTTTTGACAAATGATTTTATGTAGGCAATAAAAGCGTGACATGCAATTTGTATCTCAAAATACGTGGAATTGTTGGCTCTCTACTTAGTTGGTCTGTAAAGTGGTCGCTAGAGCATTTGTGTATTTGTATCGTCCCCGAGGAAGGTACAACGATAAAGTGTCGACACACAACTCATAGTTATTAACAGATTTATTACTTTGAGTATATTTAAACCTTATTGGAAACTATCGACAAAAATTACATGTATGTATTGGAACCCCATTTTGCTTCTCGTAATACTTACACATTTATATCTGTGGATATTAATATTTCGGGGGGAGCCACTATTAATTCAAATATTCTCTAGAATAACAGAATTAATCAATTACTGCACTGACATCTTGAACTAGCATTAAACCGATAAGAACTATTTTTAAAAAAATTGTAGAATTCTTAGCTGCCCAGTTTTCTTCAATTATAGACGTTGTGAATCACATATAAAATTATGAAGCTTCTTTTAATGGTTAAAAATATTAGTTGACCATGTATAAAGGACGCACAGACGACAATGTCATGAATCAAAATGTTATGTTTGCAGATCCCAAGGATCTTGACGCTATAGTGTTCCACAAGATGTCGACTCCTGAGGAATGCGACAGGAAGTGCGAGTATGGTGCGGAACCAAAAATATGTTACTACGACTTCAGAGCTGAGTATTATATGACTGTTGGCCTGTAAGTAGCCCTATGTACTTGGCATGTGTAAGTAATGAGCACTGCAGCTAGCCTTAATTTTACATCACAAGGTTGCAGATGAGGCCGACCGGACAAGGAGTGCTGAGCTGACAGTAATTCACATGTTAAAGACTGTTCACGGTAAACTCAGTATTTATCTGAAGCCCTGCTTAAGATTTACTTGTATGCACATTGTGTATTATTCGTCCATATACAAAATTAGCATTGTCGTTGGTCTGATAATCTTATTCCTGCAACTGTCAAGAGAAACTGTGAAATTATTGGGAAAGTTAATAATTTACAAATTGCTTCATTTTTAAACTAACGTGTTTAAACAGAAAGCAAAAAATCACGTAAATACTTTCCGTGCGTTGTTACCAACTTTACAAGGCGCATGTCACTCAGTGTGCCTGTTAAAATACACGCAGATAGCCTCAGTTACAATTTCCAAAGGCTGATTTCAATTGTTCTCACTTTACCGTGAACAACACTTATCTCTCTAAACAATAATATTAGAATTTAATACGAAAATTGAAACATTATTACTGCCTACAGAAATACTTTAATGAATACCTCGTTAAATAATGGACATGCAAAATATAGTGTACTTGGAAATACATGTTAAGATATGTCATATGCCATGACAGCTCTGGTTTTAAAACAGTTAATTTGAAAATTTGCTGCAGTGAACCAAAACTAAATCCAATGTGGAAGCGACTCTACGCACCTGATAGCTCAAGCTTACCTGACTACTGTTATGGTGAAGACACTGCTACCTAGTGAAGGAATGGCCGAGTGATACGATAGTGTTTTACATGCTAAATTATTTTAGGCGTATCTCTGCCAGCATATGCATTATAGTTTTCAAACAATAAACGCATTGTTACAATACATATTTCGTAAACATTTTATATCCGTAAATTTGAAGATAATTTCAATATTTATGTACCCGAGAAAACACAAGAACACAAACTTATATTATTTGACACCGTCGTTCTCTGTTGTAGCATGGGCAGGATCCGCAGCACCTCCAAGCTTTAGGCCAGGAATCAAATTTCCTGAATGGTGTGTACTGCTCGTCATCGCTGACCATAGCAAGCAGTGAGAACGTCAATAGACCCGCTCATTTAGATACGTGAAAATAAGACGTTAAAAATAAGAGTAACTCAGTTGAAAGCACATTGTACATAGTTATTTAAATGTTTATTGTAAATTTTAAAGCAAATGTATACACAAGTGATCAGTGCACTGCATGTTCTCTTTGAAAACCTATTTCACCTATAAGAACAATGAAAAAAGCTTAAGCAACATATGTCCTAGGAAAGGCAACTAAAATATGGGGTAAGATTGATTAAAAAAATAATTCTAAAATGAGTAAATGTCCTTAGAGCTGTAATTTATTTACATTTTTTCACAGAGCAGTGTGCATAATTTAATTCTTTATTCATGCATAAATTGTGCCAGTGTTTAAATCTTAAGTATTAAATCAAAACCGAGCCAGTTAAGACACATCACGTTCTCGGGGAACTTCATCTTTAGTTTCAAATTGTTATATAGCGACAACTAAATATTTATTAACTAACGCCAAAGCTTTCTCGTTAAATCACTTAATTCCCTGATTTTTATTCTGTGGCATAATTATGTTTCTTTAAACTGAAAGAGCCGCGGTGGCCGAGCAGTTACCATGCTCGCTATCCACCAAGGTGAGCCGGGTTCAATTCCACGCCGGGTCACCGGATTTTCGCAATTGGTAATCGTGCCGGACGATGTAGTTGGTCGGCGGGTTTTCTCGGGGACATCCCGTTTCCCCCACCCTTTCATTCCGGTGCCGCTCCGTACTCACCTCAAACACCCTCACCAAGACCTTGCAGTTAAGAGCCGCCCAAATCTCTTCACTCACTCATAAACTGTAGTTGACAAGTAGCAGGCCATGTTCGTTATGTCTAATCATTATGAACATTATCTGATTCGAAACAAATAGTACTCCTTTCTAAAAGACAGCAATGAAAATTGAAATGATGTCATCAAAATCGTGGTTCTTACACACCCTTCTTTTGATTGAAAAATGGGTGAATGTGAGATAAACACTTTAATATATCTGTTATATTTTGTAATGCACATGTAACTATTCCGTTGGCAAAAATCACTTAAATGCACTTCTTCGTCTCAATTTTTAGGTAGCCTTAGAGCTTTAGAACTAAAACTGTCTCTTGTTGCCCAAATATCAATAATATTACAACCAACACTTCGGCCATGTCCAAAAAGCCACTAGATATTCTGCTCTTAGGCTATGAGCCTGATTTGTGCCACAGCTGAGTCTTCAGTTTTGTGATTTTTCCGGTCTACGTACTGGAAAATTTTCATAAATTTAATTTTCTCAACACACTCATTTAATTTTAATTTGTCGTCACAATCAAAAATGCAAATACGCTGCGTCAGTTCACACCATTTAGACATCTCTATAAAAGATAAAACCCAAAAAAAATAGGTCATTAGTTATGCACTATTTTCTGGGATCATCTGATTGACTTCCAAACACAAGCCTGTGCAGTATATGAGACATACTTAGTACTAATATATACCACATTATCTCTTAATGTAATAAATAATTAGATATTTCAAGAGTAAATAAAAATTTTAAACTGCTACCCCTGTGAGAAACTGGCCAAGAAGTATCAAGCCAGCATATAAGAATCATAGTCTTTATCATATATGTGTGTAGAACAGTGAACTGTAGAACATGGTAGCCAATAGCACGGATGTTTCAGCCCGTGTACCAACTCCAGTGAAGGTGACGAGTGCATCATGGCTGATGGCGTAGAGAGGACCATTTTGTGTGTGAACCGCCAGATGCCTGGACCCAGCATCACGGTAAGCTGAATATTTCACTGTCTGGATGGCCGCAGTGATTATTGCCAGATGTGACAGTGAGTTCAGGCGGAGGTACAACCTACTATAATATAAGCTGTACTTGCATATAAGTCCATTAACATTCCTTAGGAACTGCCCTCTATTCTCAGTTCCATCCTTACATATCTTGTCAGTTCTACTCCTTCTAGTCGAGATGGGGTCCGCGGTGGCTGAGCGGTTAGAATGATCGTCTCCCACCTTGGCTAATAGGGCTCAATTCCTGGCCGGGTCACACCTGGATTTTCGCAAGTGGGAATCGTGGTGGACGATGCCGCTGGCCGGCGGGTTTACTCGTGGCTCTCCCGTTTTCCCGCGCTTGCATTCCGGCGCTGATCCATTTACACCTTATTTCACCCTCATTGTCTCTCAATAACTCGTTGTTAAGAGCCACCCAAATCTCTCAACTCAACTCAAGTCCAAGTCTGCATAATTGAAGGTATTCAAGCTCTGCTTGTTCCCTTTTCTCGTCGCTTACTTTAACTTATGGTGAATACTTTACTAGAATCCTCAGCCCTCTAACCCCACCATCCATCATGCTAACATGGTAACACTGGCGAAGGAATTGTGTCTAAGTTCGTACGATACTTATCTTTCAAATGTTTTAAATTTTCCTTTTCCCCCATTTGTAATCTTATCGCGTATTCTTATTCTATCCACTTTCAATGACTCTTCCTTAGATTACTCTCTTTCACTTTAGGTGCATACTTCCACGCCTATGTCTATAGTCTATGTCTATGTCTATATTAATGTTTACAGAATAGTCTTTTTTGTCAGCGTATGTATGACCCTATTCGATGCGACAAATTAAACATCTTGATAGTTCCTTGTGCGTGTAGAACCCTGCTAGCCACTTCCAGATACTCANTATTCGATGCGACAAATTAAACATCTTGATAGTTCCTTGTGCGTGTAGAACCCTGCTAGCCACTTCCAGATACTCAGTTGTGTTCCCAGCAACTTCCTCATCATCAAACTGGCCTCCTCACGACTTTGAACAAATAAAGGCTAGTGTTCATTGTTTCTTGCCTAAGTTTCTTGACCAGTTGAACTATCAAGAGTTCATAAAAAATTTTCAGAAACGAATAACTATTTATATAAAATTCGCACTTTTGTTATATAAATGTTATTATATTTTTTTGTCTGAATCTGACACTTAATGATAAAATAATGCTAACCTTGCTTAGGAAATAAATTAAAATATATGCCAATTTTAAATATTTTGCCAAACCAAGCCATACAAGAAATGAGTAGCTTTACCAAATATATCGTCCCAGTATTTTGTTCTATTTTCCTCGAAGATAGTTTTCTTTTGAAATATACCCAGTGTGATAGTACCGCTGACTACACTATACACACTTACCTTTTCAACTAGGGAATAAGTGAATGTCTACAAATTCCTGCCAGTGGTGTATGTAACGATGNCGCTGACTACACTATACACACTTACCTTTTCAACTAGGGAATAAGTGAATGTCTACAAATTCCTGCCAGTGGTGTATGTGACGATGATGTGTTTAGACAGAGCAAGCTGATGAGTAATGCAATGCACCTCGTGTACAAAAATAACTACACAAAATTATTTAAATGTAATTTATTGAATATAAAGTTGTTCATGTGATCGATTGTTTTCTTGGTATAAACAATTCAACTGCCAATGGAATTTATATTTACATTTGGCAATGTGACTTTATAGTTGCCTTCATTGGCTTCATATCTTACCCTGTAATCTGTTAATCTGTTCCAGCTCTATTTGAGAAAGCGTTTCTCTGAAGGGATTATGAAAGTAGTTTGTTAGATATGCATGACTGTTGATTAACGCTTGACTGCTAGTTATCACGTATTACATACATCGATCGGCATCATCCGTAGCAATTCATCGATATTGGCCTCATTAACACAAATATACCCCTCACTAGGCGACCGTCGTAGGAGCCAACCAGATCTCTCCATTTGACCGAATTTCTTTGATGTCACCGCCATGGAGGCCTTATGAAAAAGACATTGCGCTTCACACACAGCTGTGTACTCATAATATATTATTCGCAAATTTACCATATTAGCATGTAAGTGAAGGGATTATGTGCAAATAGTAAAGTTTTATTTCTAAGCATCCAAGGTACCATTACAACGTTTGCTCAGGGAATAGTAAAATACATAGGGAAGATGCCAACTTGGATAATTGCGATGCTAATCATTCCTATTTTTGCAGTCGGATATGTTAGAATATATTCACTGTAGAAAATATTTTGATCTTTAACAAATAAAATTCTGGAAAACCCAGTTGCCAAGAAAATCATTTGTATAACTACAAACAATTTTCTTGTCAAATCTGCAAAACATATATTTGCAATATTACAAATTAATAGGCTTGTATTTTGACTTGCATAATTTAGAAGTGGACATAAAAATTATTTTTCTTCTTCTATAAACAAATTATATAATATAATAACAGAGAATGTAAATAAATTAATTTTAAAATATACATAAAGAAAAATGCTACACCTTGCCAGTATAAGGACTAGATTCCATGTGCCTTGCACTGTCAAACCACACTCTCAAACACAAGACCAACTTAGCTAATATAATTACCAATTATTTTTACACTGAATATAACAGTAAAAACCTAGAACATATTTATAAAGTTAGTCGTTTAAGAAGAGCAGATTAATTTCATTTTAAGTGGTGTGTGTACATATGAAATATAAACAGTTAATGAGTAATTAGTGAGTAATTTTTTCACGTATTTTAGAAATTTTTGTCGTTCTATTAAGACTATTTTAGTGGTTTTAAGGGAATTACGCAAATCAAACTTACCATATGTTTCATTTTGCACGTAACTACTGACGTGGGCTTGTCTAGGCCCCACAGTTGTGCGCCAAATTACAATGACGCTGTACTGTCACTGTGGAAGACAGTGTGGCTTATAGTGTCGTTGTTAATGCCCCCAGGCACAGACTATATGATGCTTGAAGGTTAAGGGGTTTTCAATAATGTAGTCTTTTACTGTTTCATTTTGAAGGACGAATATATTGTCTGGAGTTTACACAAGATCAACATACATCAGCACTTCCGAGGTGTGGTACCTAATTTGACTACTCGTATTAACTGGGCGACTTCGTGGTTGAGTGGAGCTTCTCTGGGTGCCAATTTTTATACTTAACTCAGCGGTGAGTGTTGGTAGGCTGTCATCTGGGGATGAGCTCCGGCGGTGTGGGGTGGCATTGGAAACAGGCCCGCACTAGGTGTCGTCTCACTGTGGTTGCTGCTCTACTGACCCACTGACGTGGCCGAGGGTCCGATGTGCCCACGGCCCCCTCGGCGCGGTTGACCTCTCTGCGCGGCGATATTCAACTGACTGCTCTCTCGAACTAAAGTCTCTGAGCGGTAATAATTGACTGACCCGACTAACCTCTCGGCTTCACAATAATCAACTGAATTCCACTTCTCACGTAAAGGGGTTTTTATGCTTGCTAGTGTCTCCCCTTAAGTATCGGCACGTGTCTCTATTATTGGGGGGAGGGGGTGAGGTGGTGGAACGCAGAACCATGCCTTTCAAAACATGTGCCCTGGTTATTGAAGGTTGGGGGCAGGGGGGTAGCACTTTGCTCCTAGCTTGCTCTCGTCAGCTATTTCTTGGTGCGTTTCCACACTGTCCTGTGGTTAGCTAAGAGGGGAGGGGGGTGTTCTTGGCCCCAATATCCAGCTCGTTAGCTGTTTCTTCTGCGGTGCGTGTTTTCTGAATTTAGGTGAACTGTGCATGATTATTTTCTATCTCGTGAAACCTCTGCGATCAACAGATCTTACGGGCTTGCTAGAGGCATAAGGGGGTCGGTGGGTGAATGGGGGGTGGCCGATGCCTCCGCGACACGTGTTATAGTCACCACGCGCCTCCTTCTCGATTTGACCTTCCCCTACGGTGACTAGGAGTGACACGTGTCTCTCTAAGTCTCTACCCTGGTTATGCGGGGGGGTGGTTGTGGGCCAGCGTCGCTCTATTATTCCTAAACCGTCACACATCACTACACTTCACATCACCCCTAGTTTTTGCACAAATAACTATATACGGTTTTAAGTTATTGATTTTCCGCCATTTCGCTTGATCTCGAGGATACGTGTCAGTATAGTGCAAATATTTATTGAGGTCTGTTACAAACATGGTTCTTGTAATCTTAGAAACGAGAAATTGTTCAGGATAAAATGTTTGCACTTTTAAAGACATTTGTAGAATTACAAACAACTTCTCAGTAACAAATAAGAACTTTTTTTACAGTGAGCTTTACAACTTCCATTCCGGTTCCAAAGGTTTACCTGGATATTTTTTTACAATGTGCGATGTTCTGTGCGCAGGTGTGTGAAGGCGATACTGTGGTGGTAGATGTCACTAACTCCATGAGCGGTGCGGCCACTACCATCCACTGGCACGGCATCTTCCAGGCAGGGACACAATACTCGGATGGCACACCTCAGGTGACACAGTGCCCAATCACCGAGACCAACAAATACCGGTACTACTTCAAGCCCAACCCCAGCACACACTTCTGGCACGCACATACAAGTAAGCAGCCACACTGTTGTTAGAGAACTGAACAATTCATGAGTTCAGTCATGCCTATGCTAGAATACACTGTATTATACTGGTGAGACATAAAATAATGACCATACCTACCCATAAACATTTTACACACGAAGGGTTAAACATGACGACCTTACAGCATTTAATATACAGAGAAGGACCACAGACTCACTGTTGGTAGTGCCTGTGGCATTAGAATGGGAATAACGGCCGATCTATCCGAGTTTGACAGAGGTCAGGTTTGATGACTCGGTGTCTTGGTTCCAACATATGTGAAACGGCCCATCCTCTCATAACGTTTTCATGAGTATACAATCAAAATAGGTTCAAAGATGGAGGAATAACGAATTGTTGTCCATACTTGTGTCAACCACAGCGTATTGATGCCAGAGGGCAGCAGAGTCTGTCACGCATCGTTCGGAGCAACTGTAGGTTCGCAGTTCGAGGTATCACACAGATGTACAACACAGGTCACCAGGACTATGTTTCACAGCACACAGTTCATAGAATACTGCTGCGGAGGGAACTGCTTAGTCGAAGACCCACTCACACACACATGCTGACTGTACGTCATTGCAGCAGCGCACGGAGCGGGCACAAAGTCATCAACACTGGACAGTGAATGATTATAAAATGGTCACCTCGTCCGATTAATCTCAATTCCATAATCATGATATATACGGTCAGCATGTGTATGCGGATTACCATCAGAGCGTGTGGCACCCGGGTGCACTGTTGGTCTGAGACAGGCCGGAGGAGGAGTGATGGTCTGGGCAATGTTTTCATGGGAATCTTTGGAGTCCATTAATACAGTACACTAGTCTCTGACATCTGTCCTGTATTTGGACGTTATTGGGGACCACGTTCATCCGTTCATGTAAACAATGTTCCCTGCTGGCAACGAACACTTACAACAAGACAATGTAATATGCCACACTGTCAGGATTGTGAAGGACAGGATCAAGGGACGTGACAGCGAATTATCATTAATGCCCTGTCCCCAAAAGTTTAGATATGAACCCAATCGATCACTTATAGTTCGACTTCGACAAGCAGGTTCGTGCTACATCACTACCACTCCGCAATTTAAACCAACTGGTGGACCTGCTTGTGCTCTTGTTGTATCAGACACATCGGAATATCTTCCCCCAATTCGTTGATTCAGTGCCTTATGGCTAAGTCTAGTCCTACAACGTATTGTGTAGGTGGTCATAATTGAACAACTCATCAGTTTATGTACGCTAATGCATTTATAAACCGCTCATCGACAGCTTGCTGTCATATTAGAAGACGGTGATTTAGTTTGAATTTCACTGCATGTTTATTATTGGCTCAGTGTTATCCAAGATGAATTAAATAACGCATGGCCTAATGCCTTAATCAGCTTAAAAGTACGAGTTTTTGTTTTCTTACTTTTCCCGAAATTNAATTAAATAATGCATGGCCTAATGCCTTAATCAGCTTAAAAGTACGAGTTTTTGTTTTCTTACTTTTCCCGAAATGAATCTACGATTTTTTTGTATATGAATGTATAGCCTGTTTCACGATCAGGTGTACTTTTCAGACAGTTCATAAAGTAGTCCAGTGTACAGTAGTTTCCATTGCAAAAACATTGTGTTGAAATATAAGGTATATTGACAGTCACATTGTGATAAATATAGTTTTCAATCAAATATTAAACAACATGTAATCGTATTTTGATAAATTTTCACTTAAGTGTGAAGAACAAAGTTTATTCTTTACGAAGGTTCTNTCGAAGGTTCTAAGAAAATAATTTTTGAAAGTTGCCTCTCAATTAAATTTGATTTATGATAGCTGCATGGATCTCATTTTCTTACACACGAAACGGACAATCAGGTATGCATGCGACAGCAGTGCCCTCTGGCAGCAAAAATTTTTCACCTTCCTATCTCTCATCATTGATCTTCCGAACCTGAATAGAATTAACGTTAACAAAGTTGAGGCCCTTTCACAAGATAAATTTTTTCTTCAAATCACCTAAAATTTTTATTGAACTTAATTCATTGAATGCTACATGATGTCATAAAAACGTCATAAACTATTTCAATTTCCCGAATGTCTTGTTTTCCTTCAATATTTTCGTTTAGTAAATTGTCTATATTTTCTTAAATACAAAATTTCAATCGCTTATCACAGCTTTTCTGACAGTATTAAAGGAAGTAATTCTATAATAATAGAGCTGTGTGTTGCACATTTAAAGTTGGTACAAATTATGGATGTATATAAAAAAATGGTTGCCTGTAAAGTCGGTTTTACGGGCGAAGATTTTACGTGACAACGTAGTGCTGCGCGCGCGGCAGACCGATCATAGTTGAGTGGGAGAGAGACGCAAGGCATTCGGCGGGCCTCTCTCTCGTTCGGTGACTCATCGTAACGTTACCGAGCGTTACACTTTTTCATAAGTGACTCCCAGCCGCAACCTAATTTAAGACGTTGTCACGTCAAAAAATGTACAATTAATTAAAGAAAATTAGCTTTTGCTTAACCAATTTTTTTTATGTCGTGCATGAGTCATAGATACTTCAAAAAATTTACTTTTGGTATTGTTTAACTCGTTTATAAAGATATAGTGATAAATTTTTATGTTTAGGCTTGTCCTCCTTATGTGGAGGATAAATAATTGAATTAATTTGAACGGTAACACCTACAATAACTCAAGTTTTTGACGTGACAACGTCTTAAATTAGGTTGCGACTGGGAGTCACTTATGAAAAAGTGTAACGCTCGGTAACGTTACGATGAGTCACCGAGGAGGGGTAATCAAGGGAGGGAAATGAGGGGAGGAAACAGGAGGGGAGCCGAGCCGGCCAAGGAGAAAGCCACCTTGCATGGAAGCAATTCCAAAGACGAACGACGCGGTGGAGCTAGCGTCGCAGTTTTACAATTAATAAATGTAATTAGACGAACCACAAGGAAATTAATAACGCGCTTGATAAATAAAGACGCTCTCGCATTACTAAAAAAATATGTTTAATGAATATTCGTTGCAGTGACAGATATTGTGTTTTTGACGTGACAACGTCTTAAATTAGGTTGCGGCTGGGAGTCACTTATGAAAAAGTGTAACGCTCGGTAACGTTACGATGAGTCACCGAACGAGAGAGAGGCCCGCCGAATGCCTTGCGTCTCTCTCCCACTCAACTATGATCGGTCTGCCGCGCGCGCAGCACTACGTTGTCACGTAAAATCTTCGCCCGTAAAACCGACTTTACAGGCAACCATTTTTTATTGCAACTGAACCTAAAGGCAAATGGAGTGGTTTTTAATTCAATAAATTGAATTCAAGTAATTGAGTTCAAAAAATATTGGATCTTGTGAAATTACCTTTAGTATTTTCAGTCACATATTAATACACCGTGTGAAAATGGTTGATTCTACACCTGGGTCGCGTAAACCAGTGAAAACAGAAGAAAATATATGACCAACCGTTTGGTCTCGGTAGCATAAGTAGTGTATATATGGTAGTCCTTTTTGGCGCAGGGTTCAGGAATTGGAGTTCAGAGTTGACCGCCAAGCGGCCTGGGGAGGGTAATTTTATCGACAAAATGGCCTGTCTCGCCCCAAAAATCACTTCAGAATTAGTTATTTTACCAAAAATTCACTTTTTCCCCAAAAAATTTCCAAAAAAAATTATGGGAAAATGTAGAGGAGTCGATAAGTTTTAAGGCGAGCAAGAGGATTCGAAGCTCTCAGCAGAATGAGCCACTTGATCCTTAGATCAGTAAATTAGGTTTAGGGGCTCCTTGTCAGGTCCATCGAACCGGGGATGATCAGCCGACATGGCCCCCTCCCTCGGCCAACTTCCTGCACCCCCTTCACACCTCTAACCCCTTCCCATTCTCAAACTTCCTCATGTCCCTCACCGGTAACCCACTCTCCAATCCTACCCTTGCACCTTGCTCACCTCCACACCCCTCACCAATTCCAACCCCCTCAAAACCGCAGTGAACAAGACCTTTACCCACGATAATGACCTTGACCAGTAGCCTTAAATTTGTCCCATTACCTTGACCCATGGCCTTGACCACTTCAATGACCTTAAAATCAAAAATCAAGAAAAATTTGTGAAAAATTAAAAAAATTAAAAAGATAACATATTATGTTACATACCCTTCTCCTTGCTCAAACATGCACTACCTACCCTTACCTCCTTCCACAAAAATTAATCATTGACCTTACTTATCAACTTATGTCTCCACCCATACCAATCAAATGTATTTGCCCATTGACCACCAAATTACGACTTTAACACATATTTGTCCAGTGTTGGAAACTATTTAGTCTGCCAGTTATGTCTTTTTAGCATTTACTACCAGAGAGCTCCTATGTCGTATATTTTCAAAGTTTTTGTGGCAATGTAATACTCTACCAAATGTGGAATATAATTAATATCTGCTATTTTTTAAAGTCAGTCTTTAAAAAAATTAGTGAAACAAAACATTTTAAAGTAATTTTTTATTTCCAATTTGTACTTACATACCAACAGGTCTTTGCAGTGATATTCGAAGGCAAGACCAGAACTTCATATAATTTTGTAAATGAATTGCTTACATTTGTCCTAAGCTGTAAATTATCAACCCATAGCCATCTTTTCTTCTTCTTCGCGATATATCTTTTGTATATGATCATCAACACTCTTTTGGATGTCGTGTTCATTACAGATAGGCAAATTTGGGGTCTTAAATGCCCTTCTTCAATGTTCTTCTTTTTAGAGTTCTGGTTTCTAGTAGTTACATTGTAACTATATTATATATTTAAGAGACCAATGGTTTTCCCACTCTTCTGTAAGTTGGTTGAATACATATTTTTTCATGGATGACAGAAACATGCAAATGTCTTTCGGCATGCCCAGCGAATTGTTGTTGACATAAGTTTCAGACTACCACGGAAGCAGATTCTTTCAACACACTAGGTTTGCCTAGAACATGGAAATGTTTTCGAGCTGGATGTTCACGTTGTTTGACATGGTGGCGATATGCCTCACAGCACTCTTTTTTCTCATAGTTCGTCGAATTATAACTCTTGAATTCACGTCCACACTGATGACAGACGAGTGTCAAATAAGCCAATCCTGTCTTCTTCGTGCATTTTCCACTTTCCTCCTGCCCACATTAAATGATACTTTAATTGTACATCTTACCACAGTTGCGTCACGATCGACCCGATATCGGCAGCGAATTGTTCATACCGTCCAAATGCATATTCTCACTTACTCACCCTACATAAGTTTCACACCAATACGTAAATACATTATGTTGCATAAGAAATGTGTCAATTTTATTTTTTTTAAGTTTAAAAAATGCTAGCTAATGACGAATGGTAAAATAAATCACTATTAATGGATTTCTGTGCACACCAAATTTATTTAACATATCATTACATAAATGTCTGTACACTAAAAATATTAACTCTCTGTTTTTTTTATGTTATTCGGAACCACAGTCAGAGTGACTTCATGTCTAGCTGTAACTCATCGATTCATGATACAAAAACGATACACACCATTTGTGCAGCAGCTGTGCCTTCTTCCATGCGAGTGTCTAGTCTGGTTGTGACCTGTCGCAGATGTGCATTTTCTGGTCGTCGAAAGTTTCGTCAGCTTGTGCAGCGAAGGACGGCCGTATTTGAACTTCACATCGATGATTTCATCTTTGTTTTTGCACAAGTCGCCAAGCCATTTTTTCCACTCCGGTCCCGAAAACATTGATCGGTCCTTGCAGATACAACATTAGGTAGTCGCGCAGCACTTTCACACTTGGTCGTGTGTAATCTTGCCTTCGTCCCACTCCAGTCCGTGGTGGTACTTGGCCAGCCAGTTGCTCGTCTCCTCTTGCTTTTCTCGTCCTACAATTTCTACGAATAAAAGTGTTGGAAGGTGTGCGTGCGCATTTTGCCATCGTCGTCACAGGGAACTGCGATCTCCTTGAGTATGTAGCCGCTCTGGCTCTAGAATCTCTGCAGATAACAGTACATCCTGTTGCTGTCTGTGCTCGAAACCGATTAAACAGATATCGCGTATGGCCCATCGTATTTGTACCCTCTGCTGCATTCACGAAAGTATCTTGACGACTTTGTGTTGATAATTGTACAATGCGAGTCGGTCATGAATTGTCAGGCAGAAAGCGTATGTGAATGGAGGAATTCCACATTCGAACTGTTACGTTGTTCGTCCTGTTTACTCACATCAAACACCAAGAGTGAGGTAAAACTCTTGAAGGCATCTGGTCTCAGTATTGGGGATCGGGGGTGCCCATAATATGCATTTTGGAACTGAGAGTACATTTGATATGACAGCAGGCACGGTCCATTTTCATAGTTCTGGTTAATGTCACATTTTCTATCTGGCATGTGCCAAACTGCGAACTGCTTACTCTCACATTGTGCTGTCTTCTTGCCTGTAGCCCAGTGATGAGGTGCCACGTTTTCTCGGTTGGAAAGCTGGACTTTACTATCCTCTTGAAGCGCTGGCTTGCAGGCACTTTAATGTATGTGTCGAGACTCCATGACCTGAAAGCTACATCAATGTTTTTGCATCTTCCACAATCTTCAGCAACTTAATGAGTTCAATATTACTCAGCTGAATATTAGGCATATGGCCCCAGTTGGAGGCCTTCGCGGTATTTTTTACCCATGGCTATAATTTCTGTATTTTCATTGTGCCTTTTGGCCTCCACCAACTGCTTCTGTTCGTTCGATGCTGTGCTGACGACTCAGACGATAGAGCTCGTGGCTCTGATTAAGTCCTTGAGGGCTCACAGTGCAGGCAAAATCAGTGGATAAAATCTGCCAGTATATGTTTTCTTTGTGTAGTTTGTTTTTATTCCCTTTTTCACCACTTTTAGATTCGCTTGCACATTCCGTTTGCTCTTTGCACCCATTCCCATCTTTACCTTGGCCTTAATCATGTTGGAAATGCTCCACTCTGCTATTTCTTCACCGGGTCCAGCATCTGACGATTTTCTTATTTCGTTGGCACTCTGTGCAAGTATCTTGTATGCCTGGTGCTTGGCTTGTAGATAATTGTTCAGCAAGTAGGCGACATCGTGACACTTGCACACTTATTCCAGTGTTTTGATGCACATGTCACCATGTGCCAGTCTCTAAGCTATCTTCGGTCTCGGCCCACAGAACTTGTATCAGGGAAAGTGCAGCTCGAATGGTATATTGTTGACCAGCGTATCGACGTTCCCACTTCCAGTTATGGTCTTACCTCTTCGAGACATCGCGGTGAACTGACCTAAGAACATATAAAGTCACTCCTTTTATACATTTTTGTTTCAGTATCAATGAGGACTTGGCACAATACGTACATAAAGTGGTAATGAAGCATCTCCTATGTCACTTCTTTGGTAAAAACATTCACAGCTTTGAGCTATGTGAATCGATATGAAATAACAACCTGTAGAATGAAAAGTTTAAGTATGGCATTTAAATAAAAATCCTACTGAGCTTGTTGGAAGAAGAGAATGGACTTCGGTTCAGAAAATGTGAAACTATATTCGTTATCGCTCCAGTAACCAAAATACCAGTGACTGACACGAATACCGCAAGCCGTAGATGTTGTGAAATATTTCTCTTGGAGCGATAACTAAGCCATAGTGCCACCGAGTGAAGCATTGCAAAACTCAGGGTTTATTTTCGACGATGTGGCATGTGAGAAACAGACTTGCAGTCAAGAATACTTTAACATGGGATGGTATGCGAAAATATACTTTTGCCAAATTTATTCGCGCATGACAAAACTGATACAATGTGATAATGCTAATGTTTTGATGCTGTTTCGCATGGACGAAACAAATTTGCAACATGCGTATGGTGACCGAGGCCGCTTGCCACCGGCCGCGCCTNGCTGGCCGCACTTGTGACGTAAACCAAGATGGTGGACATCTCCGAACCCCTATACCTGAACCCTGCGCCAAAAGTCCTATATATACACTAATAGAATATGATGTGTGTGTAACTTTACCATCTACACAGTAATGGTATGATATAGACAGTAAATTATGCATTGTTAAGTTGACAGCACACATTAATAAACAGCACTCTACAATACAAGCATAAGAGCCAAAAAAAGTGGTCCACAATAGTGTTTAACAGCACTTTGTTTTATGGGTGTAATTAACATCAGATGTTTAAGTGTCCACCACCTACACGCTGGCATACGGCCGCACATCACGGAATACTTCCTTGCAAGTTATTNTGCTAATGTTTTGATGCTGTTTCGCATGGACGAAACAAATTTGCAACATGCGTATGGTGACCGAGGCCGCTTGCCACCGGCCGCGCCTGTGACGTAAACCAAGATGGCGGACATCTCCGAACCCCTTTACCTGAACCCTGCGCCAAAAGTCTCATATATACACTAATAGCATATGATGTGTGGAACTACCATCTACACAGTAATGGTATGATGTAGACAGTAAATTATGCATTGTTAAGTTGACAGCACACATTAATACACACCACTCTACAATACAAGCATAGGAACCAAAAAAAAGTGGTCCACAATAGTGTGTAACACCACTGTGTTAAATAGTGTAATTTAAATCAGATGTTTAAGTGTCCACCACCTACACGCTGGCATACGGCCGCACATCACGGAATACTTCCTTGCAAGTTATTNATCAGATGTTTAAGTGTCCACCACCTACACGCTGGCATACGGCCGCACATCACGGAATACTTCCTTGCAAGTTATTCAGCATCTCATAAACTGTACTTATCGTGGCNACATCACGGAATACTTCCTTGCAAGTTATTCAGCATCTCATAAACTGTACTTATCGTGGCGTAAAATTTACTAATATAACTGTAATGTCATACGAAGGGTCCTGAGGCCTCTGCGAACAAAAGATCTTACTTTCGGCTTCATAGTTTTCCCTACTATACGCAGCCCCGGTTTTAAAATCAGCCAAAGTTTTTACACGAAAAATACCATTTCAGGCACTGTAATAAATACATTTTTGTTCAGAAGTGTACTGCTGTACTTATGACGATGTATCACATATCGGGACCAATAAAAATATGTGTGTTCTTCATTTCTATTGGTAGATGAAACAGCGGAATATATATACAGCAGCAAATGTTACGTCCGATACATTAGCAACGTCCATGTTATCTGAAGTGTAAGGTGCAGCGTATTAAGGTTCCGCCTGCCAGGAACTTGAACTGCGTTGCAGAGTGTTTGAAATCCTGGTTTTCTGACGAAGCCATTAAACATGCCCCAGTATGTTTACCTACGAAAAGATACCATACTGCAGGCGAGGAAGGAATGGTACTTAAAAGTCACAACGTTAGGTGTATATATCATATTGGAACATTTTAGTATAATCAAAAGTAGCTTTTTCAGACTGCCGTATCTTAAAACATACTTCTATCCGGGCAAGAGAACAACTACATTATGAGCCTGTATTGAGCTTTGCTAGAGACATTTTTCATCAATAAAATGATAGGTTCACAGATGAATGTCCCATAGTTGCCGCAGCACTACGTGAACCGTGCACGCCAGTTCACAGCCTTGCGCATAGAGGCGATGGCGCTTTTGTAGCGCGTGCCAGTGTGAACCTTACAGCTCCCGCACTTCTCTGCTATAAAAGGAAAAAAAAACGACACAAGCAGGAGGGATCCTTAAGGACACCACCTACTTGGCGCTCTTTAGAGAGGTTGAGGCTCAGAAGCATGCGAGCGATAAGGGTGACACTCAAACGCGCGTCTGGTGCCCAATCACTCATATGCGCAAGGTGCTAAATTGGCGTGCAGCGTTTACGTCCTTCTGCGTGTACCTATGGTAGTTTAAGCAGTGACACTATTATTTGGTTGGTGGGAATTCTGCAACAAGGGTAATTGAAGGTCCTTATAATAGTTTCGCATATTTCCGTCCAGTATATTGGGAATTACAACAGCGTGAAATAGCCGTTTTGTGCTATGTTGGAGAGCTCGGGAATAGTATATATAGTATGAATTATTTATTGAGAGTATTATACGTACGTCGTATGAAGTGTATTTTATTTAAGTTCATTGGTTTGATGGTGACACGTTTAGTGGTTTCGTAAATAAACGCGGATTTAAAACTCACTGCAACACAATTAAAATGCCAGTTAAGTGGCGCCCTTAAAGCCTGACACTTCCTGTGACATGGACTCACCCAATTTTATTTCAGGGCAGTCTCAATTGAAAAATGCTAGTAAAAATTCTCCAGGACACTCAGTAAACTAGAGGGTACGTTGGTTTGCAAAAAAAAAAAAACCAAGGGACTGCGGTGATGCGACAGCTAGACTTCGTGCCTCCCACCTAGGCAAACCGTGTTCGGTTCCCTGCGGGATCTTCCCGGATATTCGCACATGGGGATCGTGCCACTGGTCGGCGGGTTTCTCGGATATCGCCCATTTCGCTCGCAGTTTCGTTCCAGCGCTGCACCATACTCACCTCGCTTCACATCCATCATCTCTATTGAGAATCGAATATCACGTACGAGCCACTACTTTTACAATACAATACTTTTACAAATTTTCGTGATTTAACCGAATCACTTCATAATGTTACTTGATTAGATTTTATGTACTTCCGATTTAAAACCAAAGGTTGCGTAAGAAAATCTTCAATTTTTATCATGCTGGTGTTTTACTGTGCATGCAAAAAAAAAAATTAAAGGTAAAGATTTACGTTCTGGAACGAGAGTTGAGTACGAATCAAAAGTGGTCTTTCACAACTCACGTATAAATAAGTGAATAAATAAATACCTTATAATGTTTAACTCTAAGAAATTAATTTCAAATTTACCGGTAGTATACATTACATGTACAGCTAGAACCACTTTTCATATAATTAAAATGTTTACTTTTTAATAAAAAAATTTTAAAACAATATCATTAGAAAAGCTTTCAATTGTGAATTTAAAAAATTTATTTACATAATATATAAAAAATTATATTTCGGTAATCAATTTTAAATATTTATTTATATCATAAAGTAAAAAATTATAATTCAGAGGGTACCTAATATTAAAAACAATTATTGAATAAAGTTCAAAATTATATTAAAAATAAAATTTACGAAAAAAAATTTTACTTTTAAATTATGCAACTTATATTGATTTTTTTCTAAATTTTTGTTGTTAAAATTTTGTTTTTAATTTGGCAGTGAAATTATTTTAGTTATAAATTAATTGATACATGTTTTAATTATTTCAAATAATTAGTATAATATTAATTATTTACAAAAAAAAATAATTTATAGGAACTTTGTAAAACTGATAAAACTATTTTTAAAATATCTAATATAACAAATTGAATTAACCACAAAATACAATTTGATAACTGTTTATCAGATATTTTCGGTTTTAAAAAATGTGCAACAATTAAAAATNCACAAAATACAATTTGATAACTGTTTATCAGATATTTTCGGTTTTAAAAAATGTGCAACAATTAAAAATGAAGTAAAAAAAATTACATATTTTAATTCTTTTGAAACTTTAAATTATCTTTGTAATCAAGTATCGTTCTGAAAGTAGATTAAGTACTGATACACAAAAAAGACCACATATAGGAAAATTAAATTTTGATTCCATCATCATAATAAATATTATTATTTGTTTTAAATTATTTGATTTATCAGGTAATTTCTAGAAAAAATCAAATTAATAAATATTATTGTTAATTTTCCATTAAAACAAGCCCAAAGCTACTGGATTAGAAGTTATATCTGAAATAAATGTATCATTATTTTTATTACTTTTCATAAAATATATAAATATTTTTAAAAAATCTATTTATATCTTTTACAAAATTTTATTTAATAATTTAACAACTTTTTATAACAGTTTCTTCAATTTTGTATTTAACACAATATTAGTAACTAGGTAAATGCATTTATGGTCAAATTAAAATTGTTTATTGTCCACTTTATTATTCCTTTACCTTGATACTCACATTAAATTAAAAACTTAAATTTGTCATGGAATACATTAATAACGTTAAAGAAAAAATTAATTACATGTTTTTAACGCCATTATTATAGAAACTATTCTAACAAGTTTTAAAAAACTTTATTTTTGAACATTTTCTTTACTTTCTTCATTTTCTNCACAAAATACAATTTGATAACTGTTTATCAGATATTTTCGGTTTTAAAAAATGTGCAACAATTAAAAATGAAGTATAAAAAAATTACAAATTTTAATTCTTTTGAAACTTTAAATTATCGTTGCAATCAAGCATCGTTCTGAAAGTAGATTTAGTACTGATAAACAAAAAGACCACATATAAGAGAATTAAAATTTGATTCCATCATCATAATAAATATTATTATTTGTTTTAAATAAATTGATTTATCAGGTTTTTTCTCGAAAAAAAATCGAATTAATAAAAATTATTGTTAATTTTCCATTAAAACAAACCCAAAGCTACTGGATTAGAAGTTATATCTGAAATAAGTGTATCATTATTTGTATTATTTTTCATGAAATATATCAATATTTAAAAAAAATTATGTTTATATATTTTACAAAATTGTATTAAATAATGTATCAACTTTTTATAACAGTTTCTTCAATTTGGTATTTAACACAATATTAGTAACTAGGTAAATGCATTTATGGTCAAATTAAAATTGTTTATTGTCCACTTTATTTTTCCTTTACCTTGATATTCAGAATTCTCCTAAGAGTAAAGAATTAAATTAAAAACTTATATTTGACATGGAATACATTAAGAATGTTAAACAAAAAATTAATTAAATGTTTTTAACGTCATTATTATAGAAACTATTCTAACAAGTTTTAAAAAACTTTATTTTTGAACATTTTCTTTACTTTCTTCATTTTCTTACATCGTTAATCAAAAGGATTATTTTTGCCAATTATTATACTTCAGAATTCCTTTACAGATTTCGGTGGTCTTGGCAGATAAATTTGTTTTTCTGGAGTATTTGGGCCATATATTTAATACATTTTATTAATTATTCTAGTACTCTTACTATATTTCCAACTTTTACTTCAGCTTTATTAATTTTAGTTATATATTCTTGGATATGCCGTATTTTTACCTAAAACTATTTATTTATAAATATGACAGTTTTCATCATTTTATTTATTTTACATATATATTTGTGTATATTGTAATCAAAATTAGGAAGTCCACCTCTGAACTCAAATTTATAATTTATTCCAGAATTTGTGTTTTGGTAGATTAATCCATACTGTTTATTGTTGGCATTAATTATGGTAAAAAATATAAAGCCGAATAAGTATATTTTATTACACCTTTAATTGCTAATAGCTGTTAATAACCATCATATATTTTTATTTATACAATCTCATTTTATGAATTAGGAAAACAATATTCGGGAATTTATTTTTTTTTTCCCATAATATACTGCATTTTTTTTTGGGTGTTACCTCTAATTTTTAAAGATATTTTGTTATTCATTTATTAATTTGAGTAATTTTTTTTTCTTTAATTTTTACCTTAGTTTGTTTTCTTCTTAAATAACTTCCCATTTTTCGATGGGCACTTTAAATACAGGTTTTTGCTTTTTAGTTCTTTCATTTCTATAAATATTTATTTCTATATAATTGGGTTTTGAAAATGATGAAAGCCTCGAGAGACAAACATTCCTTCCTACAGATCGAACTATGGATAATTAAAATATTTATATCATTATAATTGATTTTGATATTAATATTGGTGATAGTTTTCGAAATGATGGTTATGTTTATGAACAATTGAAAAATGTTAAAACAGAGGTTGGTATTTATGATCAACTTGATAATGTTGATGTAATTTATATAGTGTTCCCCCATTTAATTTTCCCGAGTGTAAATATCTAAACATGGAAAAATAATTGAAGCTATTAATAATCCTTGTATTAATCAATGACACATGCTTTGAATAGCTAACCAAAGAAAAAAAGTTCAGAATAAAGAAGAGTACATAACAAATATGCAGTAAGATCTGTTCATTCAAATATACTAAAATATATTATTTATCCATTGTGATATATTGTCGTATTTTAGAGCAAAAATTGAAAACATTTTAATTATATTATAAAGTAACTTTCATACGCAGTTCTCTTGATAATATTTTTTTGTAATAATCTTGTTCTTCAGTTCCAACTTCAAAGTTGTATGCCTACCCTACGATTCACTTTAGACCATAAGTTGTATATGTTTGCACTGCGTTTTATCGCAGTTGCTGCTGCTGAAGTTTGTCGGTCTTATTTTCTCTCTATTTCACAATCTGTGACATCTCAACAGTTGGTGCACATGAAATTTGGTCAGCTGATTTTATAAATTATTGTTAACTAGCAAAATTTAACACCACTTGAGTAAACATGACCTCAATCATGTTGCAAATCGTTCAGTATTTACTTTATTTAATAGTGAAATTACACGGCGTCCGGTCAAATTTGTTCCACTGTCCACATTGAAAACCCAATCTTCATTTCAGTGACAGAATTTCACTGCTGTTACGATGTTAATATTACTCTAGATTGCATTCAAAAATTTTTGGCAACGGTTCCAAGGACGCTCGGTCGATTCCATAATCTGTAACAATGCGTTAATTCTACTGGTGGAAATCACTGTTAGCTCTAGCACGTGTTTTGAAGTTAACCTTCGAAATATCACAGCCCATATCTGCATATGTGGTACACTACATACTGGCATGCAGATACCAAGTTAACATGGCAGCAGATGTACAAAAAATAGATATAAGACTTAACATTGAATCGAATGCGTAATGTTTAAGAGGAGTCGACGCGACACGTATTCTGTGACATCGTTGTTTGCACGTATTCGAGTGTCTCGGTAAATAAATGTTCTGGAAATACTACTTTTTGCCAGAAAAGATAAACAAAACAATTATCTACTACTCTATGTTTTTAATTTTATCATATTATATATATTCATGGATAAAAAGAAATTTGTGAAAATGGTCAAATATCGCATTTTTAAAGCGTGCCTATTCAGTTTCCTAGAGCTACAGGAGAAAAGTACAAACATACGGGAGTAGTTTAAGCTGTGGGCTTTCAACTCGTGTAATCAAACCCAGTGTTACAGATCTTATCTGCACAGTACAGCACCACGACGGAAATACTGCACACCTTGCACGTAGGGGTGATGAGGCACTAGGCGTGCGTGTTAGTGTCGCTCTTATCGCTCCCTTGCTTCTTGACCTTGGACGCGCAGCCGTGACATTCTCTTAAGTGTTTGGTCACTGAAATAAACATGAATTTGGGTTTCACACACATTGTCTTTCATACAAAAATCCACGGTGTTACTTGGGTTGCGCATGAATAAAGTGGTACGGATTACAACAACGTTAATATTACATATAGTGGAAGGATACAGATAAGAAGGAAAGTGAATCCTCAGCAGGGCTTCCATAAGTGCTCTATTAACAATGTACAAGGTGTAGTATTGCCGAGAGCTGTGTTTGAGGCGCCTGCTCCATTCCGCCCAGGTGTGTTGAAGATGGACGGGCTGGCGGGTCCTCTGATCGTCCGGCAGGCAACTCCCAACGACCCGCACGGCAGTAAGTGCGACGGAGAGCATGTCGTCTTCATCACGGACTGGATGCACGAGTTGTCGCATGACAGATTTCCTGGCAGAGCCCATCCTACCGTGGGAAGGAATCCCAACCAAGAGCCGGACAACATTCTCGTCAATGGTAAAGGAAATTACACGGTTGTTATAATATACTACTTTGTTAACCCCTAGATATAGTCAATTCACGGTTATTTCTAACTATCTGTAACTCTGCTAAAAATGTACCGTCACGCCATTGCTCCGTATGACGCATGTAAAGCTTAATTTAGTCAACAAATGTGTCCTTAATGTACAACGCACCAAATTAGTGCGCAACAAGTTGAAAAATATTTTGCACTAGATGTCCCGGAGGCTCCGCTCACGTGGACTACAGAAATTCTTAAGGTTTTTTTTACAAATAAAGTTGATTTTTACTTAGTAGTACTTATGAAATTAATAATTACTTAATAACAATTTTAAATGTAAACATACTTATATGTTTTAGAGTGTCAGAAACTTATTTTCAGAATGGTGACTAAATAAACATTTAAGCTTGGTATTATATATCTACTAAACTATGTATTCAATCACATCTTAACTTTAAATACTGTAAGTATCTGCTAATACACAAACACTTTACTGCACCATACGGTCAACTAACTAGCGAAAAATTACTTTTTCACGAATATTTTGCTATCTCTTAAAGTATAGCCAAGAGTTGTATACTGTATAGAACATCTATTATCTTCGTTAAACAGTTCTGAGGACATTTTTTTTTCTTTGATATATTTTAAGTTTTTATAGGGAAAACAGCAGCTTGAATTGTACGTACTTATGTATATGAGATTAAATGGTAAAAATACTTATTAGTATTTCTTGTTTATTCATAGATATATACTACCGAGGAGATTTATTAGGTATTTTTATTCCACAAAATTCTTTACACCATTATATTTTTCCATCTTTAACGGTTTAGACAGCGTGTTGCAAGAGAGCGCGATGGCAGCAAAATTTTTCCAACTTCATTCACTATTATCGTCACTGCTTATTCCTTATGTTACTTTACGTAACAAAATATATACTAAAACCTGGCCAGATAACATAGCTATGAATAAAAAACATGTAAACCATATAAGTGGTTCTCGAGTGATAAGCGCACTAGCAGACAGACAGACAGAGAGACGTTGAGTTTTATAATATGTTTAAATAATAACGTGCAACTGTGTTTAATTGCATATAATTTAGAAATTAAAAATTAGTTTTGTTTTCTCTATAATCGATAAATAAACACAATGTTATCTGTTTTTTTTTACCCGCTAATAAACTTGGAAGCATTTCAAGGGAGTTAAAAAAAAGTCGTCATGGAAACTTTAAGACGTGAAAAAGTGACCCCTCCAGGCAAACATTCAGCGAATTGGTTTTGTGTATAACCTCTAGTACAAAAATAAAAATTTGTATTATATCCTAGTCGTTATTTCCAAAACATGAGCCATCCCTATAACATTTTATGCATACAGTCGGTTAACGACTGGAAGAAACTTTTGAAAATCAACCTTTGAAAAAACACCTTAGCCGTTAGCTACATGCATATAACCTTACAAACAGCGGCGAGCGCGGATACAGTTATGTCGTTAGGTTGCCAGCACAAAGTTTTAACGTAATTGTTAATTTATCGCTTACAAATGGGCGTCGAAAAGAATTGTATCTTATAATGCCAATTATTAATGAGGTGATGCTAACGTATTTAGATTTCAACGTTTCTTGCATAGTCACATGATCACGCTCAAGATGAAAGTAACGCGGCCATTTGTTTACTAACCTTCGTAGTCGTTATGTTGTTAACACACGTGCCAGAGAATTTGTGCGATTATCTCGTTTAACCTATAATAATTCATATATTTGTGTTCTTTTACTAATATCCACTCTTTATTATTTGGTTTTTAATAACGTATGATTTTAATTTGTGCTCACTTTCTCGTACTAATTCCTTTTGTTTTTATGTGTTGTGTGCACGTGTCTTTCCTTTGCCACTCTATTCTAACATTGCAGTATTTGCACATAAGAATTGTTTTCACATTGTCGAAGACGTAGAATCCTTCACTCGCAAACTCTGCCGTCCTGTCGAAAACCATCACAACCATTTTTAAATAACGTTTTACAATTGCGCGAAACATCCGACTCAACCACCACGCCATTTTAATGTCTGTAGCAAATTTCGATCAATACTGATGATCTTCCCTTCGATGCACGGGAATTTATCGAAAGTCACTAACAATCGATTGTAAATAGACAACTACTATCGATTCATCAAAATACCCGCAATTTGGGTTTATAGAATGAAATGTTTTTCGCTGGCATCACATATTCTTTTGTGTGATATTCTCAAGATTAAAAACTTTACGCTTGTGGAGTATCCATTAATAATATATACATGACTTTTATAATGGGTACGTGCATGTACGAACACGTCTACACACACACGCAGTGGAATGTAAACATTGCATGTAAACATTGCCATGTGACTGCCACATGGCAGTCACATGGCAATTTTGTTTACCTTTGGCGGAAGGATATGAAATGGGCTTTAAAGTAAACCTTTAGCAGGGCTTCAAGAAAGTCTCTTCCAGTCATGAACCGACTATATGTATTTCTGTAGTGTCTCCAAGGGATGTTTATTTTTTGAGTAAAAAGGCAAATATTGTATTAATGAAATTGATGTACCTCTGCGCGATTAACCTAATAATAACTGATAAAACAAATCGCCCATCAATGAATTTAAAGTTATCCATTTTCAGTTGAAGATATTAATTTTAAAAACACTGAAATTCATTCTGTCTTCTCTTTAGGAATGGTATCAGATATTTGCATATAACTTCAAAAATGATACGTATAGGGAAGGGATAGATATAGTTATGGGGTGAGTGATTCCATGATGAAGTAAGTGATCCCAAAATATTTTTGGGATGAGGGACACTACAGAGACTCAGGGAGGAATGATAAAGGGAGTGTCAAGTGATTCTGTGGGTAATTTAAGTGAATAATTTTGTTATGTGTTTGTAAGTAAGATCTAAACATCTTCGACGAATGGAATTTCTTAAGATTCTAGAGGTGAAAAATTTCACTGAGATTTGTGACGAGGAATTTCGTGTGTTATAAATATGAGGTATCCCATATGAGGTCACGGCAAAATTTCACTCCAGGTGCCTGGGTTGAGGGGTCTCATGGTGTCTCAGGGAAGTATCTGATGGAATGCCTGAGGATGACGTCAGGATTAAGTGCTCTCTTGGAGATATGGGATAAGAAATTAATGTATTGGTAGTTTAGAGTTTCCATGGGGCCTTTGAAAAGTTAAAATATTCCCATTTTATCTGAAGGCGAGTGGTTCAATTGTGTGTCTGGGAAGTGGAATCGCATAGGGTGTCTGGGGTAAGTGATGACGTGAGAGATTTGGGGTGACATATTACATAGAGGTCAGGGATGAGTAATTTAATAGGATATGAAATATGGTCTTGTGGAAGGGGTCTGAAGGGTTGGGTACCAGATCATTTGGTAGAGGTATCTCTCATGGTCTCAGAAAACAATCGATGTCATGTAGTGTCTAGGACGAGGAATAATAAATCGCTCTCATCCTAGAGGTTATAAATCATTGGAATCTAAGAGTGAGTGATTACACGGATATCTGAATTGTGGATCTCACTCAATGAAAGAGTACATAGTACTTCAGGGGAAGTCTGTATGAGGCGTCCAATGATTTTAGAGTTTAAAGGTGGGTCCTATTGAAGATCTAGGAGTAGAGGTCACAAATGTCATTGGTATGACAGCTACCATTGTTCCTATCTTAGTAAAGCTTCCGTTATTAAATATACAAAAACAAGAGAGCCACATTAATATCAAAATGTCCCACTTATTTCAAGGCATGGCTTCGGGTGCCTCCATTATATGACTGGCTCTCTTTTATTCACTGCACCCATATGCACCAGGATGTATCTCCTGTGCATGTGTATCTCTCTTCCGGGAGATTCATTTCGCCAATGTCCTCTTAGCTGGTAGGTCACTACCATTACCGCTTAAGAAAAGATCTGCCTGTTTACTAAATTTCAATCTAAGTGTTAGGAAACCCTAGGTCCTATGTCTGCTCTCTCATGGAAAATAATAACACATGCTTAACATTATTTTTTGGTTAATTGAAACAGTTATATACCCCTCTTGTTAACAGCATACCAGTGTTCGCTAATAAACGTGTCACTTGTGCAAAAGCAACATATTAAATGTGACGGCTTGGCGTAATAATAATAAGAAGCTGAGAGGGTGTAACTGGGAGAATTATGGCGAAGTACGCAGCCTACTACGTTATTAAGACTAGGATATTAAGACTGGGCCAAAAGTTGTTAATTGTAATAATATTATTATTGCCTCGTATATATATACTTGCTATGTACTGTAAACTTTTTGTATGTTCTAAAAACGTGTAATTAAAAATTTAAAGATATTTTTATGCGCGTATATTTTATAGGAGTTGTGCAGTCCGCACCCCTTTGCTATTCAAGTCTCAAGACTCCCTGAACACATCATTTTTGCACAATAAATACTACATGCAATTTCAAATACCTTTGAAGCTTATGTAAAGACTATATATGTAACGATGTTCACAGGATCCAACGACTGGGATTACAACAAATGCTTCTCTCGCAGTTTTCACTGTGAAGCCCGGCAAGAGCTATCGTTTCCGTCTCATCGGAGCTCATGGGACTACATGTCCGGTGCTGATGTCTATAGAGAGCCACTCGTTCTACTGCATCGCCACAGACGGTGAGCCAGTGGAACCGCATCCAGTGCAGAGCATTGTGTTGTTCTCAGGTAAGAGTATTAGTGTAGTCAAAGAAGTACTGGCAATACACATGTAGATCATAGCATGTTGTGACTCTCTTGAACGCTTCGCTCAGCAGAAGTCTCTAAATAGTACGTATGCTATGATCCCGGATCAAGTTCATCGCATTATAACATTATAAGCCATCATAATGAAAATATAAAACATCTATAAAACGTCGCTTTTCTCCTATGTTTTCAAAAAGTAATGTATCGTGTCTTCGGTTTTATATACATTATTTAAATTGGTTTTTATAATTATAGCAAAATATAAAAAAAAACATGGCATGTATGTTACTACGATTGTCCAGTTCTGAACAGTTTGTATAGTTTGTATGCAGTTCCCAATTTATCATAAAAATTGTTGTCGCACATCGCCGAAAATTAAATATTAGTTATATATTTTTTTTTTTAAACGACAAATAAAATAATATTTAATTTTAATAATTTAGTGCGTTTTGATAACAAATGTTATTAACTTAATCAATAATGTTAGCTAAGTTTAAAATATAATCAATGCATGACTACATGTTCATCAAACCATATTTTATTAATATGTTACATAAGATATGTTTAATTAAAATGGTAATTTCTAAATGTACATAAAAATCAGTATTAATAACTAAATGAATTTCAGGATACGTGCATTTACTTTAAAAGTAGGCATCAGTAAGTTAACAAAAATTTTCTTTCAAAAATTTATATTTAAAATATCTAATAACTTATTTTGAATCTGATAGTTTTTCATCAATTGCAGATATTTTTCTAGGCTACTTTATAATTTAAAACATTTATATTAGCAATATATCCATTTAGTCTATTTACAATACAAAATAATAAATATTACAAAATATGTTCCATAATACCAGCTTTAACAATTTATTTTAAAATTTCATAAATTACATTTAAAATTCTTCTAACACGTTAAAATACGATGTTCTTAAATGGTTATTAAAAAATCCTTATTAATAAAAATATATACTTATTAATATTGCAATTTTTATAAGAGAAACAAGTAGCATATTAAATTAATCTCGCTATATAGGATTTCTATATGTTTATGAAATATTTCGTTAATGTATACTATATAATCTTTTTTACCACGTGTAGTTCTGAAACTATCGTAATCAATTTATATTTTATGATAGAACCGTTTAAATAGAAACCCGCTCAGAAATTAATTTTATTTATACAATTCTTAACATATATTTCTTCCATTTCTACAATGAAAAATAGTAGTTATATAAACTTTAACTAACATTTTTAAAAAATTTTAGTCCAGCTTAACATTGTATGCTAGAAGTATCTATGCTAGTATTAAATAAACTAACAAATAAACATATTTGTCAGTCATTTTGGAAGATAGCGCTACATGTAAGATTTAGATTTTGTGTCATATCTTGGGAAACGATAAGGTGAACCCAACAAATTCAGGGTAGGAGTTATACTTTTGTAGTCCATCTAGAACTAAACGTCAAAATAATGTTGTCACGTATTTTAAAAATAACAGCCATGTAGACTTTTAAGGTTAGTAAGCTGCATGTCCCAAACAATGTCCACCGACTTTAATACGTAGAAGTATTTATTACAAACATAGAATGTGCCAATACATTAATAAAAATGAACCACATAGGAAACTGAAGCTTTTATGTAATATGTCCGAGGCCAACCAAC
>NQII01011052.1:0-36860 GCA_002778355.1 Clitarchus hookeri
GTACACACTGCCAAACCATACTGAATCCCAAAGCACACACCACCTTCCTGGACATAGAGTCCTAATGAGATTCCACTCTAAAACTTTCAGGTGTTATAGTTTATAATATTACTCTTTTTTTTCTTTCAAATTGTATAAAAAAATGTTTTAATTGAATTAAATTCTGCAAAACAAATTGTTTAAAACATGGTTATGTGGCATATGAAATAAAACCTTATGAAATTAACCTTTAAAATGATGGGTGACAAATTACTTTAGGGCTTATAGAACCAAAGGTATTCAAGATTGAAAACATTTGCACAAACCAAAAAACAATGGATCCCCCCCAACCCGAATTTGAAAATTAAAAACAGTAAAACCAAAACAGATAACATTTTTCTGAAACTATGTTTTGATTTATATTTTGAGGAGAGAGAATCCTGAAAATTTTATAAAAATATCATGTGGTCAGGTTGAATTCTCAAATTTTTTGGTTGTTTTGGCATGGAATGAACGACTGGTTTACAATAATGTACATCATTGATTTCATGAATGTCACTAACAAGACAAACAAAAAGAAACTGCTCAAAACAAGGGTCTGCCATCTTGATTTGTTGTAGGAAAGTATATTTGCTGAAAATTATGGAACACTGTCTAGTTTCTGCCCTCGTCCCCATAGAATTATTTATACAAAATGTGCCTTATGAAAAGTGTGTTGTTTGGGATTGTTACCAGTAAAACCACATGACACAGGTAATTGCATAAGAAGACCATCCTATCCCCCTCCCCTCTTTTTCTACAGGCTGTACACAGTTTCAAACAGCTGGCACGGCCTGTACCCTGGATAAATATGAATTATCACATATCAGGGATGTGTGTAAGACAATATTTTGATATTGTAAGATAACTTTATACTTAAATCCTAGGGGAAGGTAGAGGGTTTCATATCCTAACTGGAACAATATTTATAATGGTCTATACAGTGAAATCTTTTATATTTGTAATGTAAGACAACACCCAGCAAACTGTACAAACTGTACTTAGATTATGCTGCATGTTGCCTGCTGTTAACTCTGTGTTATTGGTTAGCTACATCCCAGAAATATGCTTGCTTACTTCTGGTATCCAGCTCACATTCAGCCTTCAGTAGACCACATACAAGACTTGGTATGTACTATTTAACATTTTCTTTTTTTCCACATTAACAGAAAGGTAAAATAATCTTTTCTTTGGTTGATCTGGGGCCATTTACAAATTAATATTTTATGTTTTCAAGGTTGTTCCCATTCTTCCCCCTCCATGTTACTCTCAGTTCTACTTTTGCTGTTTAAAAATTGACACTTCTCTTAGTGTGGTTGTGGTATGCGGTTTACTTGTTCATATTGAAAATGTATTTTCCCTACTACATCTCCTTCATTTTAAAGTTTTATCTACTTCCTTCTGCATTTTTAAATGTCACCTTCTCTGGGCTGTCAAAAATCGTTCATGGTAAAGTGAGCACTTTTGAAAGCCCTGTTTGGTTTCTATTTTCAGCCAATTTGCATTTTTTCCATGTGTGAATATGAACATTACCATTACTGTTTAAACCAATTACTATTCAAACACATTTCTATTCCCCTAGGGCCCTAAATTAGAATTTTTGGCCGATTATGATATCAGCAGAAGTAGTTGTAGCCGTATACTGTAGACAGGAAGTCTGAGCATGGACCAAATTTTCTGTCTCGTAGGTACAAAGAGGTTCGTAGATAAACTGTAGAATTTTTTCTCGATTCAGCATGTTAAAAGAAGACAACAGAAAAAATCGAAAACATTTTTAATAACTTTGGTAAATAAAATCTAGGCATATTATCTCAAATGCAACAAATGAATGAACAAACATTCAGGAAATTATAGTCAAATGTTAATTGAGAATATTCCGTATTATGAATGGCATAACATATAACTCCTTCCAAAATTATGTAGCATACGAGATGCATTGTTTGTGGTAGGCTGTTGCTTACTGGTTATCTATTTTATACCCGTAAATAAATGTGTTTACCGTACACTTTTAACTCCACTGGACTGCAACACAATATAGCTGCTGTAATGAATGCTCAACCACAGTGTCTGCAAGTTCCTTCCTAGTTTCATTAATTAATATTAACTTTGACTTGCATTTAGGCGCAGTAAGAGTAAACATGTTGACATGTCTAGTAAGGTATTAAGATATTAGCGTGTTGTGACCAGAAATTAATTTGAAGTTAAAAACAAACCATTATAAAACACACAAATTCACAGAGAAACTGTATGCAATAAACTCCTTTGGCATTGATCACTGTAAAAGATTCAGTATTAATATTTTTTTCTTTGTGTTAAATCATGCGTTTACTGAACAGTGAGTATTTACTCAGAAGCAGGCAACATATGCCATCTGTCGGAGAGATGAACATCTAGCAATGCTTTGGTGTGTTTCGTATGCATAAATTAAGTTAAATTGGAAATTGTTAAAAATATATGCAGTATAACACTATATAACATTTCTAAAACATAAAGAATCCTATTAAATCTTCTACAACTGAATTGGCCTGAACATAAGATTGCCATGTAAATAAGATTACCCTTTATTTTATAGATGGCAGGATGAATAAATTAGGTGTTCATGAATATAAGAGGACTACTACTTTTTGCTGCAGTAAAATTACAGTATTTGGCCACTGCAACTTTAAAACATGCTTCATAGCTATGTCTCTCACCTTTGGTTATTTAATGAATCATAGAACCACAGTTTTTTACCTCATCACATTCCAATTTACGCAAATCAAAAATAAACTCACTTTTTTTCATAAATGTGGACGTTTACAAACAAAACTGCAAGACTACCAATAATGGACGTACGAGTTTATATTATGCTACCATACACAATTTCTGCTTTTAAAGCACCAAAATGGCAGAAGCAACAGCTACATCAGCGCAATGATGCTCTTAACACTCATGACACTACACTACTCTGTTGTAAGCATCTATGGTTCGTACCAAATGAGAAAAAAATGTTGTGTATGTTTTTACTGCTGACTCATTTTAAATAAATTTGCTTTATTAAAACATGTTAAACTGCACATTTGGTGAAATTTTAATGCCCCCACAGTTCTTGAAAAATAAGAAAAAGAATGCAGTGTTTGTTTGTGTGTGCCTATCGAGGTTATGTTGATGGCTTACTCATTTTTAGGCCCCGTCCACAATCAACTTGGATTAAATAACATTACGTACAAAGCATAACAAGCGAAACCATCATTCTACAACCAGCATTAACATAAAAGAAAAAAACCTTGTCTCACCAACCAGAAAGAGCAAATAAATAGGAAATAATTTTTGCTAGCACAAGAATTTTTGTATGTGTAAGTTGGCTCCAGCTGTTTTTATGGCATTTCACATTCTCTTTGGCCGGCATTAAAAACTTGGCATGAGATACTCTGAGAGGACCATCTTAATGCCAAGCCATGCAAATAACACCAAGTAAGTCACGCCAAATTCTAGTTGTGGCAGTGCTATCAACTTGGCAGACTTTCTGCTAAATTTGGCAGAATTTAAAAACATTTATTTGAGAAATATTTATTTTAGCAGGCAGTGGAATTTTTAGTGGATTATAATACTGTCTCAGAAACAGGATTTTTACTTCTCAGAGTTCAAAAACTGTTGTAAATTTGTCACTAATATACAGTAAAAAATATATAAAATGCAGTATTATTACGATAAAACTACTTTATTGCTTTAAATTTAAGAATCTTTAACACATTTATTTTTTAAATCATTATTTTTAATATATTTGTATAATATTTTTATATATTTGACTGGAATTTAGTTGACTTTATGTAAACATTCAGCAGATTTTTGAAATTGGAATGGGCAACACTGAGTTGTGGACGTTGCAATCTCAAATACAGCCTTTTACTTCTGTATGCTATGCATGTGATGTGTGCTATGTTGATTGTTGATGGGGACTTAGTAAACTTTGGCTGTCTTATTTTTTCTAAATAGACTTTCAATATTTAATACATAAGTTACACTTCAGAGTATGATGATATATAATTTCCATTAATATGCTTCTGAAAAGTATGTCTTGGAAGATAACTGAATCAATAGGCCGCAATTATAAAACAACCCGTATATTTCTGGGTGTTTTTTTTTTAGCGGTTGGGGGGGAGAAACTGTCATCTTATATTCAGGCCAATATAGTATTTGACACATTCTTTCAGTAATACGTTCATACGTGAAACTACTTTTGGTAATTCAATAACAACTTTACAAACAGTGAAGCATCCAATGTTGTAGGTAAATTTTGTTAAGTACCAGGCAGTGATTTTTTTTATCAAAGATTGATTTCAAAAGTGCTCATTTTACTGTGAACAACATATAACTGACACCAATATTAGCAGTCATAATAATTGTGGCTTAAAAATGTGGGAGCATAAATTATCACCAAAGACATTAACTGAAGTCTACATGTTATTGGAGGCCAGTGTAGAAAACAAAAAAATGGCAATGCTAGATAAATGTCTGAGCCAACTAGTTTAGTAGATATTTTGCCAGAATGAGATATTTCTGACTACCTTTTTCTTGCACCATAATTTTCTATATTTCATTGCGACACAAGATAAGTTTAACGAATGTGTAGGAGCAAAGGTGCATACAGACAAAACTATTTATAATAGTGCTCTTCGCTATTGCCTGCTACTACAATATTTTAAAAGTGTTTCTGTTGGTAACAGTTAACAGGAATGTGCTAATAACAGAAAACATGCCCTGTAGCTTCTTAAATTAACTAAAAAACTCAAAAAATACATATATAAGTGTGTGTTACTTTCCCATCTGTTGTTGTGTTGCAACATTAAAAAACTAAGTTAACAGTTGCAGATATCAGTTATTTTGTACAAAAGAATTTAACTCAGCACTGAACATACGAGGGTTATTCGGAAAGTAAGGTCCAATTTCTTATAAAACATAAACCATCACCGATTAAAAAAAAAAAATTTTTTATTTAATTCCTTATATGTTTCTCTTTTTTTCTATATAATTTCCATATTTGTTTAAACATTTTTCATAACGTTCTACAAGCTTTTGTATGCCTAAGTCATAGACGTCTGTCGCCTGTGAGGATAACCAGTCTGTAACTGCTTCTTTCACCTTGCCATCTGTGGCGAAGCGCTTGCCACCGAGAAACACCTTTAGGTAGCGGAACAAGTGAAAATCGCTCGGGGCCAAGTCTGGACTATACGGTGGGTGGACAATCTGTTCCCATCCAAAAAATCTGATCAGATTTAGGGTGTGAATGGCAGAATGGGGTCTGGCATTGTCATGCAACAACAAAACTCCAGACGTCAGAAGGCCACGTCGCTTATTTTGTATTGCACGTCGAAGTTTAGTCAGGGTAGCACAGTACGCTACTGCATTGATTGTTGTCCCTTGCTGCATAAACTCGACTAACACGACTCCATGTCTATCCCAAAGCACGGTTGCCATAACCTAGCGTGTTGAGATTGTCCGCTAGGAAACCCACGTCTCGTCCCCTGTGACAATCTTCTCTAAAAATTGATCACCTTCTTTATGATATTGGTCCAAAACATCAAGAGCACAAGCCATTCTTTTCATTTGGTGTTCCTCAGTAAGCAGCCTGGGAACCCAAAGTGTAAACAATTTGTGAAATTGCAAATTTTCAGAGACAATTTTGTGCAAAGTTTTTCTACCCACATTCGGAAATTCCAATGCTAAAGTTGAAATTGTGAATTGCCGGTCTTCACAAATCTTTTCGTCCACGGCTTTGACGAAATCTTGTGTGATCACTGATGGTCGGCCTGATCGCGGTTCATCATGGACATTTTCCCGTCCGTCCTTGAAAGCTCTCACCCACTTACGCACTTTGCTGTCACTCATCGCAGTGGCGCCATACACTTGACTTATCTGTCGATGAACTTCCACTGCTGAAACGTTCCTTGCTGTCAAAAACCGAATCACTGACNTTATCTGTCGATGAACTTCCACTGCTGAAACGTTCCTTGCTGTCAAAAACCGAATCACTGACCGTATTTTACAGTTGGCGGGCTGATCGATTGTTTTATNTCAAAAACCGAATCACTGACCGTATTTTACAGTTGGCGGGCTGATCGATTGTTTTATAAACATTTTGAACTGACACTGTAAACAGCACACTGCAACAATACCAATGTAAATGGCGTCGTTTGACGAGCAAGGCATGCCGGGAGTCGGTGCGCATGCGCGTTACAATTTTCACGCGACATTTGATTAGCTACGGCGATTCGGACCTTACTTTCCGAATAACCCTCGTAGGTGTGTAAGTTGTCTGTTAATAATACATTAGAATTGGGTTGTACTGGTTCCTATTTCAGGTTCTTGTAAAATTTTGGATGTCAGTTTACTGTCTTGTTCCTATTTCTTTTACAGATACTTATATTGATACTGTTCACCAAATCTGTTCTTTTGTATTATGCAGTCTTGTCTCCTGTACATTCACCTATCAAGTAAAATTGTTTATTTGAAAAATGTTATAAGTTGGTAGATTGCTTAGTTTGTATCTCTTTTTTGAATATTGAAGCTATTAAGTATGTTTAGCAGCTGACTCAATGTACACATATACCACATCCCGTCACTTTTAAATTTTCCTGTCTCTCATCTCATATTGTCATCAGTGCTCCCTCCCCTTCTCAACAGAGATCTTCTTACCCTCCTTCTCTTTCTTCCCCATCAACCCTCCTTGTTCTGTTATCTCATCTGTTCTAATCAACCCTCATCTTCCCCCACCTTCCCCAGTCTCCTCTATTTCCTCTTTCATCCTCCCCTCATCATTCTCCACTCCACTCCTCACCATCCTCCATCTGCTTCTCACCATCCTACAACCCTTCCTCCCCCCTTTTTTCCTCCTCAATCTCTCTTTCCTCTCACTTTCTCTTGTTCTCTCATTATTATGTTGTACAGAGCTTGCTATCTTTTTACGTCCATCCTTTCCATTTAACCTCTTATTCGCCACCTTCTGCTGCTTATCCTACACCTTCTTCTTCTATTCCTTATCCACCACTTTCCCTTTAATCCCTTATTTCACTACCTCTAGGTCTTTTCCTCTACCACTTCCTCTTTCCTTCCCTCTTTTTCTCATACTCCTCCCCTCTCCCCCTTACTAAACCTCATCCTTTCTCCCTGCTTCTTCTTCCTCTTCATATCTATTCTTTGTTTTTTTCTCTATTAGGTGATCATTTGGCAAGGAAATGCACCTTAGTAAGTGGTTCTAGAGCTAAGTTAGGTGCTGACATGTATATTTGTTAATTCCTTGCTTGACATGGACTGCAATGAAGCTCACTCGTCATCCCTACAGATAACTGCAGCTGCAGCATGGTGCCACAATCATCTCACTCCCTCAATGTGTTTGATTACCTAGCAGTAGCATACTCATTTGCATCTTATCTTTTTTATGTTTTATTGCTAACAGGAATTAATTCCTATTTTACACCTACAGCAACAGTAACTGCATGTATGTACAGTAAACTGTGGTAACAACTATCATAAAATAAGTACTACTTTTTTTTTGTGCGTCAGTAGTATCTGTATCAGTATTAGTTTTATTACACGGTAAAACTAGGTATTGGTACGACTTTTCTTTTGAAGTGCATGCGCACTATCTCTGTTTTTGGCCTGTAATTGTATGGTAGTAATAACCTTAATTTTTTTTGTGTAATTTTGACTATTCTGCTTTATAAATGTGTGTGTGTGCGTGTGTGTGTCTATAGACACACACACACACGCATGCATGCTGAGAACCGTACTTTTTTGTGTAATTGTTTACCATCATGCTTTATGTACATATATATACATGCTGACAAAGGAAATGGGTAAGTATTACACTTCTTTGTTAGATGTCACCCTCATGCTACTCCTATCTGCCTGTTAGAGTTCGAAATCTGATGTCCGGCATCAGAAGGCAGACGCAGAGCTGCAGAAAGAAAGCGACAAGCAGGTGGACTGTGATGTGATGTGGTTCAATGCACTGGTTGGCCGGATACTGTTCGACGTGATGGCCAGCCCAACATGGGTGGACTGTTTGAGGGATCGCATCCAGAGGAAGCTGTCCACCATCAAGGTGTGGGTCATTTGTCACTTCTCACTGTATGTTTACCAGAGCAGTTAATTATAGTTCTAGACAAATTCATGAAGTCTCAGTCAGCTGTGTAATAATAAATTTAATACAATATTTTAAAAATATTTTTAAGTATTAATTTTGCTAAAAATATCTTGATTAATTTTTTATTCAGTTTAATAACGTTTAATACATTACAGTATTTACTGTTGTCCCCAATTGTATCTCTCCCCCCCCTCCCCCCTCTTTTTCATCATATTTCAGATTGGTTTTATTGGCTTTGTGTGTTGTGTGAAATTTATATTTACATTACTGTTATAGTTATTGTCGTTATTGTATAGTCTCATTTAAGAATTTAAACATTAACATTTCTAACTATCAGGTGCAGAAAATATACAATGTATAATCAAAATGATAAGTTATATTTTAAGACCTCCATATTTCCAATGTATGTGTTGTTATTTATTGTGAAAATAAGAAATTCAGCAACTCTGAATTTGCATAATGTACAATTAACATGCTTAAATAAAGCATAATATCATTTATCAAGAAGTCATTGTTAGATAACATAGAGTAAAGGGAAAATTCAGAATGTGTGTGTTCATTTTGCATAGAGTCATGATTGTGACAGAGGTTATACAGAAGTGTACTACACAGTTCATTCATTGATTCAATGATAAATTTAATATCTGCATTAATTCACAACTACAATAAAATAAAGCATGAATTTAATTAATACTATCAGAGTTTCAAATTAATTTTAATGTAGTTTCTAATTTGTAGAGATTAAGTATTGTTGTAAAGTTGGTATAGTCCATTCACGATATCTTTGATACTTTTGAAAAGAACCTTTGAAAAATCACCCTAGGAGTTACATGTTCGATTGGTTATAAAAAAATTATATATGGAAAAAGGTTTTGTCTTGCTTTTAGCACTGAAGCACTATATAATTTGGTTGTTTTAAGTTTTAAGTATATTTTTTCAATAAATTATAATAATTTGTTAAAAGTCCGTACAAATTAACAACGGATTTTGAAGGGACATGTTGGTTATAGCTGAAAAGAAATAGTTCGTGGGTTAAATATTAATATGTATAAATTTAATGCCGTAATTGTAAAGTTAATATTGCTAAACTATATATTTACATTTTTACGTAGCACTCATGGGTAAAGATTTCACTGTTATTAATTGAAATGAAATAAATTTCAGTGTCTGTCCAGCGGACTCATACACTCCATCTTGTCCGTTTGGGCACGTTTTTTTCAGAAGTATAACCACGCCATATTGGATATTGGAGACGCTGAATTGTGGTTATAAAACTAACGTAACACATTCTTTCTACTTATAAGATAATTCTAGGTTAAGATGTAATTTTAGTATTAGCGTTGTTATTTCTGCAGTTTATCAAATAAACGTGCAAAATATAGAAAGGCATTTGAATATTTCCGTTACGTTATTCCCTTCGCAAAGAATGCAAAGGAATCGAATTTTGGTCGCCGCCAACTGATAATCGATTATTTTCGAAAGCTTTTTGTGGAGACCAAGAGATGGCAGCACATTAGCGTTGGTTCTTCAGTGCCAAATGTTAGCCGTGACTCGTCTTTCCGCCGCATAGTGTTGTTTTTATGTTGCAGTGAAGAAGCGCGACAGTTCTTGATGGAACAGAGATGTACCTACACCGCAGGTTTCAAAATGAAAGTGATTTTGTTCGCTGAAGAGTTTGGAAATCGAGCCGCGGGCCGTGAATTCGTAGTAAATGAAACGTTAGTGCGGGGCTGGAGGAATTTTTCTCACTTATAAGTCGCACCCCGAGTTTTCAATAAATTTTTTTTTTAATAAAATGTGCCACTTATATGCGATAAAATACGGTACCATTTATCACAGTGAAATCTTTAACCTGAGTGCTACTTCCAAAAGTTTATTATGTAAAATTTAACTTTTTCCTTACAGCAAATATGTAAATAAATCTTAATACAATAAGTAAACTTTAATTAAATTATATAATTAACAGTTCCGATATATACTTCAATCTACCTTTTTGTATGTATTACAATATTTTGCTAAATTGCTTAGCATTTTTTTTATGACATTTGGAGAATTTTATTAAAGTATATGACAGTTAAGATTACATGGCATTGTTTCTCTTCAAAAATAAATTTTGGTAGTTCCCACATGGACACTGTTAATAAAATATTTGACAGTTCCCACATGGCACTGTTTGTTTACAAAATATTTGAGAGTACCCATATGGCACTGTTTTTGTTTGCAAAACGTTTGACAGGTGTCACATGGCAATGTTTTGTTTACATACTGCGGAAGGATATATAATCGGCTCCCTGAAAGTAGATCTTTAGCAGGGCTTCAGAAAATCTTGAAGTTACCGTGAATACATTATAATATGATTAATTGTAAAAGCAAATTACTGTTTATACAATAGTCCCACTATTTATTTCAATTCCAGTGAAGATACAGATTTGTTAGCTGCTGCAGTGATGTTTCTTAAGGGTTCTGTTTGTGTAAAATTGACAGTATTTTCAAGAAGTTTGCTGGTGTAACTACCCAGGGTATTTGCAACCTTCATCCATTACATGAATGAAGTGTGTATACCACTTGAAACATGGTGTATGTCCAAGAGTGTAGTCACCAAAAGCCTTATTTATCAGTATGAGTGTGTGGTGGCTGTTTTCCCAGCATGGTATAAAACTTAATGTAGGGTCTGTGTGCGTGATTGTCATCACAGAATAGTAAGAACACGAGGTCTTGGAAATAAGTGTAGCACAGATCAAGTTATTACTCAAAGGTCAATTTCATTCAGCACAATGACTTGCAAAACATTCAGGTAGTGACATGTATTTTATGAATTTCATACAGTCAACTCTCATTTCTAAGACCGCTGAAATAGTAATAGCGACTCTCTTGAAATAACAACCCTTTTTCTAGTAACCGTGAAAGGTCTTAGAATCGAGAGTTCACTGTATCTTTTAAGATTGACAAGAAATTAATGCAGTTCAGAAAATTTTCTTTAGCGCGTGATAATGTAACCCTTTGACATACCTGCACTGCAGTTTGTTATCTATCAAGTTTGTTTGTTGTGCAAGGCTGTAATCATTCCACGTGGTGCAGATTACAAATTATTCTTTCATCTGTAGGTTATAATTTTCTGTACCCTTATAGCTTACATAAATGTACAGGATGTGAGAAAAGTCACCTAGGAAGTTATCAACCTTGCATTTAACTGTATTGTTATAGTATGCTTTCCTGATTTATGTATGAATGTTGGGCACAAGTAAAAATTATATTTAAAAAGTAAACTTTTCGGAATGATATACAATGCCATTTTGAAGTTTGTGATGGGAACTTTCTGATAAACTACAATTACTTGATGCATTTTTTTTTAGCTAGATTTAAAAATTATAAGCAAATTGAAGTACAAGTAAATATCATTACGTTCACCCGTACACACAGTTCCTAGCTGTTTGCCTTGTATTCAATCAATACAAGTAACTGTCATGGCAGTGTGGGTCTTACTCTTGCCTGAAGTGCTTTTGTTTTAGCACCAAAGTAGGGCTTTATTTATCCTCCCTCACTCCCCCCTTCTTCCAGTTTGTGATGGCAGAAAAAATGTATTCTTATGCAGTCAGTATTCATATTTGAAGCTTGTTACACAACCAGCGTAAATGTTTCCGACAATGCATGTGCTCTGAATGCAGAAATAAAGCTGAATACACAATGTTGTAGACTGGTTGTGCATAGAGAACTTCAGTGGGTTAGTGCTGATATCAGACTGTTGTGACTGTCCGCAGTTGCCTTACTTCATGGAGGAACTGACGGTGACAGAGCTGGAAGTAGGGAACTCTGTGCCAATGATCCACAGGGCATCCTGCCCCACCTTGGATGAGCGAGGACTGTGGATCGACCTAGATGTCACGTACAATGGCTTGTTCTGCCTTACCCTGGAGACCAAACTGAACCTCATTAAACTTAAAGAACGGGCTGCCAGAGTCAAGTCAGAAGAGGATGTGCAAACTGAAGAGAGCAGACAACCATCAGTTGAGAAGAAGTGAGTATATACTCTGCAATGTTATAGGCCCAACATGATATAAGTACTTAGGCTCTTTTCAAATTCTAAACTTAGTCAATATTTTTTTTAAATTTATGTATTAATTGTTATTTAGGGGTGTGGATGGTTATTAATGAGATTTTGTGAGCCAATGAGGGGGAAGCGAGGTGAGTATGGAGCAGCATCTGAATGCAAGGGTGGGGGAAACAGGAGATCCCTGAGAAAACCCGCTGACCAGCTGCACAATTCCCACAATTGAATATCCGGGAGCAGCCCAACAACCAAGAATCAAACCTGGTTCACCTTGATGGGAGGCGAGTGCTCTAGCCACTGCACCAACCATGACTCCATAGTTATTTAGGAAATAGGATCACTTTCCCGACATATATATATATATATATGTATATGTATATATACTGTTGTCACATTCTCAGTAAAGTAAATTAATACCTATATAAACTATTAGTGTATCTTTGGTTAACTAAGTGCAAGGATATTGTGCATAAATTAGAAAAGGTGGCAAATTTGTGTCTTTGTGTCATATTTTATTATACCCGGCACAGAACTTCTTGGCTGTGCAGTATCAGCCTATCAGCGAGCAGTACCAAGCCCTGTTGCCACAGTTACTAAGCGCCCATGCTGTCATAACATGTATGCCATGAAATTTTAACTGTAGTAATATAAATTACAATTCTTTACATGAAGAGGAATTTTTGAGTATCATAGAAAAACTGCCTGGCCAGATGAAATTCTGAATTTTATAATTGTAATAAAAACATTCTAACACTTAAATTTACATATAAATTGTATAGTTTTTATTTTCATACAGTTGCATGTGGCATAGAAAAAATAATTCTTCTTTGTGTTGTAGCTTGTAATGGCAGCACAAACTCCTCTTCCCTGTCCATGCAGTTGTAATACTATTCTTTCCCATTACTTACTTCCGCCTGTCATTCGATTTCTTATAACAGAAACCAACACTTTGACGCGTGACGTTGGGTGACTGACGACGACATCACAGTCGGGCAAGGTTTTAATGTGTCTGTCAGAGACACAGGCTATATAATTGGATTGACTTTATTGGCTGCTAACCGGTCCCCAGCTGGTATAAAAGCTGGAGCACGTGGCTTGACGGCACTGCACAAAGTTTGCTGTAGGCTTAACGGTCCTTCGCACTACTGGTTTGTACACAGTCACTGGTTTAACTGTATTGGGCGTGGCGCGGGGTAGCTCCTGACTCGACCGCTCTTGCTGCTGGTGCCTGCTGGAACTCGTGCCCAGTCCTTGGGTAAAGGTGGTGCTGGTTGGAGCCATAGGAGGGCTGCTGGGTCTGAACCAAGGGATGTCTATTCCCAGCTCCACTGGAAGTCCTTGGTGAAATCTCTCGACGATAGGATGCGGCTCACTGGCGGTCTTGTGGGGTGGCTGAAAGAGGGAGCTGTATGGCTAGGCTCAGAGACAGTAGCTGCCCTTTTTGCTCTCTACTTTCCACCACTCCTATCAGTGTATGGCATAGAGGTAGGAACTTAGGTCTGCCACGCTAAGGAAGAGCAGGTGGCGAATATCCCTAGCTACTGTAGGTGTAAAGCCAGCCATGGCCAAGCCAACCTGTCTGAGCCAATTACACCAACCGGCGAAGTTCAACGCGGTGGTAGGAGCGGTGGGTTACTCTTGATATCCGACAGTAATGTGGGTGTGGTCCGAAAGGGGTCAGACCACCAAAACCAGTTTTATCACTCCTGGCGAAAATAACGTAGTGGATGGATTGAATTGGCTGGGCTGGCTGACTATCTCCCTCATGGATTGAGTTTCTAATGGTAGTGGCTCTCCCGTACGTATGAATCAGGTATCTTGCCATATCTGATCCACTGTATGGGTGGCCATTAATGTGTGTTTGAGACGTATGTGTACCCAGTTAAAAGCCCGCAGTCCTACTCTAGGTTTGGCAAAGAGGATTGCAATGACGCGGTCTCATGCTTTTCCTCAGTGGGCCGACGTCTACTTGGAATTAAAGTCACAGTCACCCTAGAAATTAATACTCAGAGGTTAGGTAAGATCATGTGTTTATTCCAGTGAGGAATAGACACGGTGGCCCGTACTAACTTCTAACTAACAATGAAGTGTAACAGAAGCAAACTACGGTAATACCAGGTGAAGGGGACCTGGGTCTAAACTAGACAAGAGCAGATGCGGCTAGATAGCTATAATACTAGCTGGCCCTAACTAACTCTAATGCCGTTGTCGAGAGGTAGTGAGTGTGAAGGGGCTAAAGACTTCTTCGGGGGTTCAAGGTCTGGATGATGTCTTGAAGGTTGCGGTGGTCCTTCGTGAAGAAGGCAGGGGTAGCAGAGAGTTCCAGAACACGAGGTGGTGGAGCGAGCTGTGGAGTATTATCAACTGGCAAGAGGGGGGCTGTGCACTCGCCTATATGGATGGCCGGCTGCGGGCCCTTTGGCTCCCTTCCGCCGGTCGGGTATTTTCGGGCTGGAGCTCCTCTTTTAACGGCGAAGGCCGCTATCTCTTGGGAGAGACTGGAAGTATGGTTTTCCTCGCATGCTGGTTGCATCGCTCCCACGAGTTTGGGTGAACTCTGGGCTGCTTGGCTGGCTTCTATCACAAACAAGTGGGGTTGGTGTGATGACTGACATAAGGGTGAAGATGGTCTTGACTGCCATGTCCGTAAGTGCCCCTTGTCTAGGGGTGTCGTGATGGCACATGAAGATGAGGCGAAATCGTGTTTAATATATATGTCGGTACGCGTCAACTTTTAAAAAACCTTATCGTGGAACTTGTTGAAACGGTAGAACGTATTTTCTCATTCATCACTGCCATTATTTTTTGTCTGAATTTTCCTCCTTATCGTAAAATTCTATCACTACTCTCTGACAAAAATCTTTGTTAAAATCTCCAAAATCTGCAACTCATTTCCTGAAAAATCTGTTTTTCCTAAGTGACACGAATATTGCTTGTGATATAGATGCAATGCTGCTCTTTCCGTTCTTGCACTTCGGTCGCACAGTATATTCACTGACATCACACGTTCTTGCTGTCAAACTGTTAATATGTTAAAATTTATACTTATGCAAAATTTCTTTGTAACAATTTAGTAAAAAAATGCACTCTAAAGGTTATAGATTTACCATGTTTTTGAACCACTTCCTTTTTGTAAACTACTGGTGCTAGCACAAGGTTTACTTAGTGCCATAATTTAAACAAAAACTTCACACGCAACCAAATGATAAACAGTGATGAATGTTCAAAATCCATCGTGGTACTAAAGCAAGGTGGAAGCATTTAGATATACCTACAAAATATGGTTTCCTCTTGGGCATTACAAATAATATTCTTAATTCAGAAAAATTGTTCTCTGTCCATGCACATTCCATACTAACGTAAAACACGAACGGATAAAGGTACAGACTTTGGATTTTTGCCTACTTGTTCAGCAGAATTAGCCTGTTGCAAAAAGCAACTGAATTTTAATGAAATCTTTCGTGATTTTTTTAATGCATTTGAGAAATATTTTGCTTGACTCACTGTTGCCACTGTAACACTGTGAACTAGGCAACAGTGCACAGCCATGATAGGCTACTGGCACCAGCTTGTGGGAGGAACGTCGCTGATAGACTGTTCTTGAGTGGCCAAGAAGTTCTGTGCTGGGTGTAGTTTGCAGCTCAAGATGATCAAGTAAAATTTGAGTTTTCAGGTTTTTGACAGGGTTTTTATTTGTTTCTGAAATAAGTTGAGAACATTCAGTAAAAGTTGAATAAAATAAAATAAGAAATGTGTACAAATATAGCTGTTTAACAGCTATGCTGGGCATCTAAATTTCAAAGCGTAAAAGTTCTTTGAGAACTAGTAATGAATTTCTGAAAATTTCTGATAAATTTATTTGGGTGAAAAATTATTTCATGGCCATTTGGGGCATGAGATTTTTATTTAAATGCTGAGATGATGGGATGAACCCGTGTACCATGAAAATTATGCATAGCTGTGACTCTTTGATCATTCGAAAGTATTTTCTTGAAACTAGAAAATAACGTTAAATATTCCTATTGTAAATAATTTGGATCTTCCAAACTGTGAAGCAAAATTTTTTTCAATTGTTCTTGATTTTATTTTGGTGTTTTTGTTTGTATATGTAGGCAAGCGTATTGTTATGGTTTGATGTACATAACTATTATTTCAAACCATACATTTTGTATTTTAGATTTTGAGTTGGTTAGATATATAATCACAACACACAAGTTACAAAAGCATGAAATGCTCCTCAGCTGGGTCTCAAACTGCCAACTTTTGTTTGACTTTTCGTTTCTTCTCTTCCATATTGGGAATTGGACTGGATTGATGCCTTTTTTGGAAATGTGGCTAGGATAATTGTGCAAGAAGAGAAACAAGGTGAAGAAGCTGCACTTGTCTCCCCTGCTGTATATGCGTGTAAGGAGTGGGCGTGTGTTTTTGCTGTCGTAGAGAGTTACGAGTAGTTTTCTAGATCATGAACTCGAGTTGCTGTAGTGTGCACTCTTCCTTCGTGCTCGTTGCAGCCTCTCGGTGTGGGACAGAACATGTCAGCCTCTCTTGACGTTTAAAATACATTTTAATTTGTGGCAGAATAGAATTGTGGCCTTTTTTTTTAATCATAAACAAAATATATTGAAACAATAATTTTATAGTTGTAATAGTAAATTGTGGCTTGGCGAAAATTTGTCTACATTAAAAACAAATATAAGATATTATTTAAGCCAAATTACCGCTGTCACAAGTTTTCTAACAAAGTTTGCATGTTATTCTACCTGTATGATTAAATGTGTTAATACATAATGCTGCTATGTCTGAAAGAGTTGACAATTTGAACATATTAAAGAAAATGCTTTTACAAGACCATACTTAATTCTAGGCGGTCTTATTAATATATTGGCCAATAACTATGCTAATGCAGTTTGGATATGTTCAATTTGGAATGTAGGAGGTATATGGTTGATTATGTTTATTTTATTTATGTAAAAATGTCTTTACATTTAGCACATACTTTGCAAAACCTCAGACCTTCCAAATTGCTTTAGAGGGGTTCATAAAGAAAACTTACAACAACTTAAACTAATCATGTTAATTATATTTAAGGAGGACAATTTTGTGTCTTTTTCATTTAATATCTCTTCTCTTTATACAATCCCATGTATGTTGAAATTTGCTTGGCACTTATTCAATGTTGATAGATAACTTTTTGAATTTTTTCTACTTTTTATAATTATCAAACATAAGTTTTGAAATTACTCTAACAAAATAAATATTGCAGTGGCTGCTTATTAGTATTGTAAATCCAAATTTTTTTTTTTTGTTTGGGGCCCTCAGCTATGATTCTACTTTTTGTTAAATACAAGATAATTATATAAGTTTACAAAATATTTTCATTGTGTAGCACACTTGAATGAGCTTTCTTTTATGTGTTTAAAAACTGACGAAGTTGTGTGTTTGTGTGGCACAAGAGAAAATTTAATATACTGTGTCTTGTACTCTTACCTTAATTATTAATTTCATTAATACATTCCATTATTCTGTTACGTATTTGAGCTTAATTTGTATTTCTCCTGGCATCACTTAAATATTGTGTATTTAAAGTATGAAATTGTGAATTATGGCGGCGTATCTGCAACGCAAAATGCATTGTGTAAATGGAGCTGATGTGTATTTCTGAAATATCTGCCGGCAGTGTGTTTTGTTTCTCTGTGTCTATAAGCAACATGTTGTCATGGTACTTTGGACACAGCAAAAAAGATTATCACATGTCGTCCACTTGCGAGGCCTCCGTCTGTGCAATTTGGAGGATGTCTCCGTAACTTCCACTGCGTGCAAATTTGACAGCTATAATTCGCCGTGTTGGTGTTGTTCTTTCTCTCGCTTGCCATGCTGAAACTCTCAAGACATTAATTAGTTCATGTGCTTTTGTAATTTTAATAATTTTTTTTTGTAAAAAAAAATTACTTTTGTTTAATGGCCCTGTTATTAAATTTATATTTTAAACCTTATTTTGGCCTGCCATCTTAAGACGCTCTACTAATTCTTATCAATTTCTACATGGATGCCGTCCGATTCTTAGAGAGTACGTAATTACACTTTTACTACAATTTATAATACTGTAATTTCTTAATATCTTATTACGTCTGAACACTGTGACAGAGGGCGGGCGGATGTTCCCTAGGCATTCGTTTTGAATACCCTGAGAATGCGAAAGCACACAGGCACATGCACACCCAGTGACCCCAACTCACTAGTCATCACACACATGATGTACATAATCTGGAGTTAGTAACAATTGCAGAATTTCAGACAATAATGAAGGAAACCCTTAGTTACTATTCTCCACATTTATAGCTTTTTGTTTTTATTTTATGGTTACCGCTTGTAATCTTTTTTTAAACACTCAATAAAAATGCAATTATTCAGAGTATAAATAATAAAAATGAGATTTTACTAAATTTAATCAGATTATAAACTCTTCCCCTTTGAATAAAAATGCTAAATTCATGTATATGCCGGTATGTACGTATTCAAAAATTATATTGCAAGATTACAGTTTTATCTTTGACAAATGTTTATGAAAAATTCCCCATGCTGAAATCCAGCAACAATTCCCTAGCCTATTTTGGAGAATCCTTCTCGTGTCTCCCCCAGAGTGTCTCTTTGATATTCATCGGGGAAGTTTATTTGTAGTTGTGTGTCATAACCATTGCCGTCACCTCCGACATGGAGGGACATGCTCGAAGCTCCAAGGCGACACCACTTGATCCAATCAAATAAATTTAGATGACGTAGAGCAGCTGACAACGCAGTAACCCTCAGGTCATGTGCTCGGCAAGAGGGCAAAGAGTAAGGAGGAAGACATCCGTGCACTCACTCATACATGGGCCGCGACACCAAGTGCTACGCACCGCGGGCTGAGCCAACAAAAAGCAGTCAAACTGCACCCATGGCAGCCCAGCATATGAGCTTCATGTTCCTTTATCGTAGCCATCCACTAATGTGTACCAGGAATGATGTGTCAAGAAATGGGCAACTCCATTCAATCGCCTCCTGTGTGTGCAGCGATTAAATAATTTTATTCATTTCAATGTTGCTAAGACTTTTTTGCCAATAAATAGCAGGGATACATTTTGACACATCACTTAATTTCTACTTGCTTATTAAATATTACCTTTCATTTGCTTGAGATGTCTTGAGCATCCCCATCAATGTTATGGTTTGATATAAATATAACTTCATGCCATACATTTTGTATTTTAGATTGTGAGTTGATTAGGTTTATAATCACAACTTGCAAAATACAAACGTATGAAACAGTTATACTTATAGTTATATCCGATTTACAACATTTTTATACAATTTCATTTACTATAACATGTGGAGGGATATGCCTTAATTTAGTCCCACAATTCTTAAAGTTCATCTCTGCCCACTCACTTTCTGCTGAATCATTGCCATAGGCTGGTAGTCGTTATGGAGATGATGGTCATGCACAATGATGCTGTGCCCAGGACAGCAGCATCATCTTGTCTCGGTGGCTGGCTGCAGACAGACATGTTTTCGTTTACCTTCTGTCTCATGCTAAAACTGCTAATATTGTCCATTTCATGTAGGTGTGGTTAATTTTGGCAGTTATAGAAAAGTAGCAGGGCTACGACGTATCCTTCCACCACAGCTGCTCTGTCAATAAAAACAAACGTTAAACAGATGTTATACGAGTTCAATGTACACTTGCATTTTCCTTGTATTTACTGTTATGGCAGGTACTGAAAGACTGGTGTTAGCTAACTTTTGTCCAGTAATCAAAGTAGAATGTTATCACACGTCATGGTATAGCAGGGGACAGAATGAGACCGAATGATTGTGGAGGTCAACAGTTCTTTCCACAGCTATCGTTACGGTAACAAAGAAATAAAAATTTTTAATCCTTAAGAAGGTGGGGGTAGCTAATTACCTGTAGAAAGAAAAGATTAAATGTTTGGTTCATGGCTCATATTAATACACATCAAGTTAACAATAACGATCCAGATTGTTTACAATTTGGAAAATATATCTGTAAAATATTATTATTAACATACAAGTATCAAAATTGTCAAAAGAGGGAAGATAGTCATTGCCGAGGATTTAAAAAAAAAAACTCTAAATTGAATTAATTCACAAGCTACCATGCAATACCTAAAAAGGTTAACACACAAGTACTTTAACCATTGCCGAGAGATTCATTTAGACTAGCCTACAGTTCAAAACCTGGAGTTGAAACATAATTAATTAGTTAGTTGCGGTACACAAACAACACTAGATGAGGGACACTACATTTATAAAAGATGCTATTTATAATTACACGTTGTGCTGGCCCCAGAATGTCTACCAATTAACTCTATGTACATAATAGAGAAGTATAGTCTATTCACTGTAAAATGAGCACTTTTGAAAGCCCTCCCATATGGAATAATAGTCAATAAATATATTTTATTGTAGCCTTAGACGTTAACTGTGTTTATTACTTACATGGGAATATTTATTTAAGAAGAGGGTTAAAGGATAAAAAATGACTGAAATGAAAAATTTGCTAGAGCCTCAAAAGTGCTCACTTTACCGTGAACAGCCTATACAAGTTACTTAGCTACATGGTGATAGATATCTTTCCACAGTCTGCCTGGAATGAACTCATCCTTTCGCAGCCATTTCCTCAGTAAAAGAGCGAAGACAAAAGAGAAAAAGAAAGATAAAAGAGAGCCAGATCATCCGAAGTGAGCTTGTGCACATTTGTCACGGGAATAGAAAGATCTTTCTCAATGTTTTTCCCAACTGCTGATTGTTCACAGAAAAAGCCTAAACAAATATTGAACAGCGCACGCAGGAGTGAGAAAGAAAACATACTCACCGTCACTCTTCAAGCGCTCGTGTTAAAATGTGTCGCTCAGCAAATATCGCAGAGCATCTGTGACACGTTCTACCTGCGGCGAAGACCCTACCTTCTGCAATTAGCGTGAAGAGCAGTGCTGTTGACATTCACAAGAAGAAAAGCAGGTATTTTCTAATGATCGCAGCCAGCTGCTGAACTAAAGAGAGTATTCTCATCCCGTGTCAATACATCCTGACAAAAGAATTACCTGAAATTAAGGCTGCACCAGCCAAGTTCAACTTAAGTTGTGCATCCAAATAAAAAACCATAAACAATTTTTTAATCTTTAAAAAATCACAGTAACAATATTATTGCTAGGTTGGAATTCCAAACTATTTTATTTTTGTAATGGTCAAATAAGTTTTCTGGGGCTTTGTTTATTTTGTATTTTGAGGGAAAAATTGTGGGGAGGTGACTACTTTGGTTTAATGTTTTTTGTAAGACTGCATTATTTTGTGGTTTTTCTTATGAGTGTGTGTCATTTAGGATTGTGTATTGTTTTGATGGAGCAGTGGAAAACTATGCTCATATGGAAATCACATTCAAATTATTATAACTTTGAAAGTTTTAATTCAATGAAAGAACAAAACATGATACATACGCCGCTGTTCGTACAGATGCAGCAGTAACATTCACACTTTTAACAAAGTTTAATGTTACACTCGTTGGACTTACAATATAGGCCAAATAAACAAACATTATTTTGGCCCTACAAAAAAGTTTAAAGTGCAGTTTTTTTAGGCCACATGCATTTCAAAGTTTATAGTAACTATTTAGAAATACATTATTCACAAAATACGCTAACTTACGGTTTGTAATTCGCAATGTCTTGAACATGTGTTTTCAATGCAAATCCTTGCACAATTACTTCACTAAAATCACATTTTTCTACTGATATAAAGTGACTTATTTCCAGAATCAGTAAAATCAACACTTCACCCGTTCCCTGAAACCAACCAACTACTTGGAAACACAAATTATATTTATGTCACTTCATGGCGGATGCCGGTTATAAAATGGCAGAATTAGCCGTTTTACAAAGTGGTAAACATGTGCCGATATTACATTTCACTCAAGAAAACACACTAACAAACTATGCTTAACATCATCTCTGCATTCTTTCGCCGCAGATGTTTGAAAATTGTCTTTAATACAGTGGCATCTACGTATGGTGTGTTCAATAAGTATGTTGGTTGCATGCATTGTTCCCCACTCCCATCCCCTGTAATTAGGTTTGACATCACCCAAATGCTTTAGAAAAAGTATTTTTGACATCACTTGTACTGGATGTAGGTCTATATTTAGCAAGGAGTGGTTGAACTTTCTGGCCTCTTGTCAAGTCAAGGTTTTGTTTGTGCACTTTGTTATTGAAATTAGGTTCAGTTTTCAAAGGTGGGTACACTGCTAGTTATTAGTTGAAGATGTTATGTGTTACTTTTTTTTCTCTCTGCTTCCAAATTTGATACACTGAAGAGCCAAAAAAACTGGTACACCTGCCTAATATCATGTAAGGCCCCCACGAGCATGCAAAAGTGCCACAAGACGACGTGACATGGACTCGACTAATGTCTGAAGGTATGCAGGAGGCATTTCACACCATGAATCTTGCAGGGCAGTCCACAAATCCATAGGAGTGCAAGGCGGTGGAGATCTCTTCTGAACAGCATGTTGCAAGGCATCCCAGATATGCTCAATAATGTTCATGTCTGGTGATTTGGGTGGCCAATGGAAGTGTCTAAATTCAGAAATGTGTTCCTGGAGCCATTCGGTAGCAACTCTCGACGTGTGGGGTGTCGCATTGTCCTGCTGGAATTGTCCACGTCCGTCGGAATGCACAATGGACATGAATAGGTGCAGGTGATCGGACAGGATGCTTACATATCTTTCACCTGTCAAAGTCATATCTAGACGTATCAGGGGTCTAATTTCATGCCAACTGCACACGCCCCATACCAACATGAACAGTCCCCTGTTGACATGTAGGGTCCATGGATTCATGAGGATGTCTCCATGATCATGTTTGATCATGGAGATCATGTTTGAATAAATTTATATGACCCGTAATACAAACCTCGTCCAACATGTAAACCATACCCGTACACGTCCATCCACCCCATACAATTGGAAACGAAACTCATCAGACCAGGCAACTTGTTTCCAGTCATCAACAGTCCAATGGCGGTGTTGGCAGGCCCAGACGAGGCGTAAAGCTTTGTGTCGTGCAGTCAACAACGGTACACGAGTGGGCCTTGGTAAAAGCCCATATCAGTGATGGTTCGTTGAATAGTTAGCACACTGGTACTTGTTAATGCCGCAGCATTGAAATCTGCGCCAATTTGAGAAAGGGTTGCACATCTGTCACGTTTAATGATTCTCATCAGTCGTCGTTTGTCCCGTTCGTTCACTATATTTTTCCGGCTGCAGCGATGTCGAAGATTTGATGTTTTACCGGATTCCCGATGTTCACGGTACACTCGTGAAATGGTCGTACGCGAAAATCCAAATTTTATTGCTACCTCGGAGATGCTATGTCCCGTCTCTCGTGCGCCGACTATAACACCATGTTCAAACTCACTTAAATCTTGATAACCTGCCATTGTAGCAGCAGTAACTGATCTAGCAACTTTTCCAGCCGCTTGTTGTCATACATAGGACCGCATCGCGTTACCCTGATTGGTTCCATACCTCTGTTATTTGCATACACACGCCTATACCAGTTTTTTTGGCTCTCCAGTGTATATAGGCTAGGCCAAGTCCTCCCATGTGGCAAGGCCTGCAACTTCTGTATTTTGACACTGCAGTTTTCTTTTAAATGCAGTTATATTGATGTGAAATTACATTGTGATTAGTGCATTATTTTGGTACAGAAAAATAATAAAAATTCCCTCACATGGAATTTACTTTGTTATAACTTATAATCTCTTCTATCCAAATTGACCAGTTTGGCTGTTGTTCAATAAATAAGTGTCTTGTGCACCAAATTAAAATGGTTGTACATAATCCAGATAACTCTGAACATAATGTGGGTCGTCTGCTTGATAGTGGATTGCAGTCCTTCCTCAGATGGGTGCTATTTTGGCCCAAGCCAGGACCTGTACACCAACAGGACTGGGATCATTGTCTGTCATCTCGTTGCTATAAAATTATAAGTCTGTGAATGGAATACATATCAGGCAGCAGCTACACCCTTCTCTTCAGTTTGAGTGGATCAACTGAACTTCCTCAATATGGATGCGTGGTTGTTCCCCAGAACAGCTGCAACATTGCAACAATAGTTGCTTCCTGTCATTCTCCAAGTTTCTTGATTTGTAAAAAATTTTTCTTCAATACGTGGATATTGTGTAGGGCTGTGTTTGAAAATACAGTAGAACCTGGATTTAACTAATGTCGTGATTCCTGAAAATCTTTACTCTATTTTGCTGTTTCGTTAAATCCAAATTTACCTATTTTAACACCCCACCACCAAGAAGTCGTTATGAAAACGTCTTTTTTCATGTTAAGACAGTGTTTCGTTGTCAATGGTGCAAAATAATACTTTTTATTTAAATACTAACATAATTTACTAGGAAGATATACTGCAATTAAAATGGTATCCCACAAGACCATAAATGATCTTTAGTTGACGAGAATAAAGTTTAAACATTATGCACTTTTAATGAGTGCAAAATCCATTTCCAAAAACATTTTGTACAAAATTTAGACTATTAATTAACAAAAATTTTTATTTATTTCAATAGGAAGGCATCTTCTGGATAGAACTATATTATCACATTAATGAGAAAAAGTTCAAACATTGTGCACCACTTACTATTTAAAGGATTTAACAAGTGCAAAATTCATTTCTGAAAGTATTTCTGTACAAAAATTTTAATTTGTTTCTAGGAAAGAATTTTCTGGATAAAACTTTATCGTCAAAAGACCATAAACAATAGCGAGAAAACAGGTCAAACATTGTGCGCCACTTAAACTTTAGCAGGTGTGAAATCCATTCTTACTAACCCTTTGTGCGAAAATTAGTAGATTTATTAACGAAACACTAATGTGTTTCAATAAGCAGAAGTCTTCTGAATAGAAATATACATCCCACAAGGACGTGAATCTCCTCTTACTACCGCAAATACATAAACATTATGGCACGTGCTACTTTGATAATATTTTATGCCAGCGTGCATTTTTAGCCAGTGCAATAGCCAACTTTCTCATGAAAATGAAATTAATTAATTGACAGTTGTTTGTACGCTGCACCACGACCATGTCTTCATTTATCCAACACACTGATGGCCCGTAGCAGTACACGTAAAGTCAGCAGACACGCATGCACACAGCTGATGTGAAGGACGTGACCTACTTTCCAAGGGTAACTGCGACACATGTGACAGAGAAGCAAGGTGGGTTGCTGCAGAAACCATTATTATTGATGTAATGTGTTCTATCCAAAGTCGAAGCCAAAAAACGTAAACAAGTCAATAAATAAAATTATATTCCAATAACATTACAATCACAATCCGTAATCAAAACCCAAAAAGAAAAGCCTAAAATTATAGTTGTAACAGCACTATTGAAAAACGTATTCAGAAGCTAATCACATCACACAAAGATTAAGGAACTTGGCGACGGCATGGTCACAAGGTAAAAGTTGCTCATGAGGGGGAAAGGGAACCCACACTGTTAGTGGCTACCGCTGTTGTTAGGGTAGCTAGGCACTTATAGGTGGGAGGGGTGAAGAACAAAGGAGCCCTTCATGACGTTGTTTGTCGCGCAAAGTCTAATTCGCTAAGCGCTTACACTCTCAACTCAAATCACAGTTGTAGTTTTAATCTAATTTTAACCAATTTTTTTTTCCTGTGTTTTGATGGATGGTTTAAGAGTATACACTAAGAAATACCTACATATTATTGCCATGGGCCGGTGAATGTATTTTTGTAAGGTTTTCATTGCAATTGATTCCATTTTAGTAAGGATAATTTTTTTTTCATAATTTTTTTGGAATTTTCTTAAGGGTTCCTGAAAACCTTTTCTTTAGATTGCTGTTATCATTACTTACATGTTCGCTACTTCGGGGTTCAACTGTACGAGAAAAATTTAGTGTAAAGAACCAAAGTACTACATTTCCAGCCTGTCTTTTTGATAGGTTCGTATGGAATACATTCTTCATGTAAAATATTAGACACAATTTCTAATATCTGCCTGCCTAGCCTTCTGAAGGAGGCAGGTTATGTCGTAATAGAAGCTTTACTGCACGAAAATCACATTGCCACATGGAGGTGATTCAGACTGCCTTCTCTAATGGGCTTAGCTAATTCCATTTCCTCACAGTACAGGCTGGAAAAGATGGAACCGTATCTGGCATTAACCTCTACTGGTATGTGACAAGCCAAGCAAATTGACCATGTGTTGATAATTAAAGTTAGTTTATTAATTTTGGGCACATGAACTTGTCCTTTCAAGAGAAGTGGTGGGACGCCACCATTTTAGGATAGCGTACTCGTAACCCTCATTTTAACTCCACAGTGCATCTGGCATCTTTCCTCCATCTTCTGGCCTATCTGGAGGTATTGCACTGTAAAGTTTGCATAATTGTATGTCCACTTAGACTGGGCTTGCAAATGATGATGCACCCAGGAGTGTATTTATACATATATCTTGAACTCCCTCCGCTTAAATTCTGTACCATATAAGAAGGCCACTTTTTGACAGCTCGACGAATGTAGCGCCACTGTTTACATCTGACTACGTATCCTTCCGCCATCAGCTGGTCCGTCACGTCGGGGCTGTATTTTTTATCAACACGCTGTCAGCTAATCCACTTCTCATTGTACTGTAATGCTAAACAAATTTTAAGATATTTTAAGACTGACATCTGTCAAAAAATATAAGTAGGTTATAAAGTTAAAAATATAAAATGTTGCAAATAATTAGATATTTGATAACTCTTTTTTAATTTGTCCGAGATAGTGAATTTGGGTTAAAATTTGCGAGACGGTCTGTTGTATCTATTATTACACTTTGGACGTTATAGCTAATATATTCGAGTTGGAAATATGTGACGTGGAATAACGTTAGAATTGCTTAAAAACTATTCACGCGTGTCTCACTTTCTACGGAAACAAGGAGATGGGTTTCTAGAGAACAATATGGCGTATAATTTACGTAGACGAACGATTACCGGCCGAATATAAATGACTTGTACTCCAAATCGTTGTAGATGAAATATATGTTACTTTAAAAATTATGCAGAGCTCGTGGAAAAATATAACTATTGGCATATGTTTGTAAATTCGTTATATATCGCGCAAGAAAGAGGTTCATTTCTGGCTGGTAATAGCTCGCAGAATATCCGATAGATAGCGCGCAGCACGTCACGGCGAAGTTTTGAGTAACTCTCTTTATAGTCAAGAGATAGCGTATTTTTTAAAGTTGATAATTCTTATGTTACGGGCTGGAAATATATTTAAAATTCGTGTCGTTTCGTCAAATTATTAGAAAAAATAATTCAACAATATTATGCAATATTTCTGTATGCTTTTGGAATTAATATCATGGACGTGTTGAAAGCAAGGTTTGAGATGGATGATACGACGTGAAAAAGCTTTCTGAAGTTAGCACAACTTCAGAAAACTTTTCCACGTCGTATCGTTCTATTGTACATTTCATTTTGAGCACCTAAAAATAACTACATTATCACGAAGTTTAGTTTTTAACGCTAACAACCATTGTTTTGTGACCTCGTAAAATAAAATGTATTAATAAATCTACGAACTCTTTCTTTTCCGCGCATTTTCTGCTTTTCTGATGTGCATCGGCAGTGCACTCAGAATAGCCAACGTAATTTTAACTTTTGTTCGTTCGTGCATCAGCTGATACAGGATTTTGTAAATGGCGCTTTGTTTGTTTCGTAAACGTTAAGTTGCCACTCACCGACTGTCAGAAAGTGACCTTCTTATACGGTATGGACTATAACAGCGGTGAGGGATGAAACACTGCACAGCTAGTTACCCTTCTGCTGCTCCCCTCTCCTGCTCAGTGATACAAACAATCATCACAGGAATGCCGACATTAGCGCTGCTACTGACTACTTCCAGCAACCCTTTCAACTGGAAGATGCACTACTGCGTGACCACCCAGCTGTGTATTATCTCCACTGGAGATAACCTCATTACCAACAACCACCCCACGACCATCACTCTCTAATACAGTGGTTGTCAAACTGTGGTCTGCAGACCTCTTGTGCTTGTTTCACTAAACATTAGAATGAGTCTTAAAGTATTTTCATTGATTTGAAGTGCCTAGTTCTAAATCTTGATAATGTGGTGTGTTCCATTCTGTAACCTAAGTATTATGGCCCACAGAAAACCATTCCCATCAATATTTTGCTAGAAATTGAGTTGCCCTGGAGCTGCCCTTTACCAGGTTGAAAACTACTCAGAAAAATTACTTAATTGCTGCAATTAAGAGATATAATAATTTACCAGTTGCCATTGTGAACTCATCTTATATTCGTCTAAAGAATAGGCTTACAATATGGTTTGCTAAGTATCCCTTCTAACCATTTAAATTAATTTTTAGATTTATAAATGAAAAGCATGTGATCATGTAAAGTCTGTGTGCAAGCTATCAAGTTTATACTTTTATATTTATTCACAATCTGTACTGTAATATTTATTTTGTTCAAGTTTTATGAAAATGTCCATTGTAACATTTAGGGCCGGTTTCACAATGTCTGGTTTTGTTCCAGTTAAGATCTGATTAAAAATTATTTAAGTGTTGGTTAGAAACATTTACTGTTTCTCAATATATGGTATAGAATAACCAACGTTTAATTTGCCTCTAACCAACAGTTATATTAAACACAATAATAGGTTCCAATTACTGGACTAATCAGAGCATGACTACAAATATGATGGTCATTCTTGGCTGATGTGTGGTTATGTTTATTTAAATTGTGTCTAATGTCAGCAGAAGATTTTAGTTGTTATTTAGGATGATAAAGACAAAATTATTGATTTAGTCAGTTGGCCGTGATTATTAGGCCTTGATTAGAGACAAGTAGTTAATTTTCAAATGTATTCTATACCTGTGAAAATGTGAAATGTGATTGCCAGACTTATGAGTGATATTGGGATGGGTACCTACATATTCGTGTAAATGGATAAAAATAAAATAGAATCACTTCTTTGGTGATGAAATAAGCTGATATTGTATGAATGTAATTAGATATTACTCATTTTCTAAAATGACTACTATTTGCAGGGGCTCCAACAATACCTTAACTTCAGAAAATTGGGCATAGTACCACCAATATGTTTATTCTGTAGCAGATTTGCACATTTTGGATTTTCTTTTAAGGTATTGGGAAAAATTAGTTTGTCTGTTTTAAGCTATTATAAATATGTACTTTCACGAAGGTCTGCACACTAAAGAAATAGNTGGGAAAAATTAGTTTGTCTGTTTTAAGCTATTATAAATATGTACTTTCACGAAGGTCTGCACACTAAAGAAATAACATGTTATTGACAGTAATTTTATTATGAAATAGGGGATGGATTTGTGATAGCCGCCAGTATAAGAAGACTATAAGTATTTTGAGCATATACTGAAATTGGGTTGAATTCCATGCGTGCTTCATCGTTTAATTGATAATTTTGTGGGGCAGTGCACTGTATTTAAGATGTACACTGCCATAAAGCAATAATTGTTACAAGTGTATTTGAAAATCTGAGACAGTTAGCCATCAGGGGCAACTCAGATATGAAATGCATTAAACGCGTAAAAATTTTATCCNTGGGAAAAATTAGTTTGTCTGTTTTAAGCTATTATAAATATGTACTTTCACGAAGGTCTGCACACTAAAGAAATAGCATGTTATTGACAGTAATTTTATTATGAAATAGGGGATGGATTTGTGATAGCCGCCAGTATAAGAAGACTATAAGTATTTTGAGCATATACTGAAATATGGTTGAATTCCATGCGTGTTTCATCGTTTAATTGATAATTTTGTGGGGCAGTGCACTGTATTTAAGATGTACACTGCCATAAAGCAATAATTGTTACAAGTGCATTTGAAAATCTGAGACAGTTAGCCATCAGGGGCAACTCAGATATGAAATGCATTAAACGCGTAAAAATTTTATCCNATTTGAAAATCTGAGACAGTTAGCCATCAGGGGCAACTCAGATATGAAATGCATTAAACGCGTAAAAATTTTATCCAATTATATTTGGTATTGAGGCTGTTCAAGACATTTTTTACTGTCTCTTGTGAATATCTTGCAAAGTGTCTAGCTATGGCACTTTGAGATGTGATTCGACTAGCAAATGGACAACAATACTAATCAAATAGATATTCAGGTCTCTGGGATGTTAATGTTTGTTGCTTCAATGTGAAATTATGAAGTTTATTGTCATTTTCTGCTTATTATAAGTAGGTCATTTTATGTACCCGTGGTGCTATCTGTGGGAACTTGTTCAAGCGTTTTGGAGTCATTAGAAAAGTAGAGATGCAAAAAAGTGTGCTTGGCGAGAAATGTAACTTTTATATTAACAATCATATTAATTTTTCCAGATCTATTATCCATTGTAGAGTATTTTCATAATAATTATACATTCATATCACGCAATATATTTCACACCCGAGTCGTATTGAGCCATTACACATTACAAGACTAACATTGCTTTCAAAGTATTGCTAGTTTTTCCACATTCAGGCAGTCACTGTCGTATTTCTATCTCGTGCTTGCGTGATGGGTTAATATTAATGTACTGAAAGTATATGCGTAATATTTGAGTATAGAAATATATACATACATAAGGAAGTGATTTGTCGGCTCCTTATTTAGAAACAAATAATTGTGTGTTAGCATCCCACACGTGTTTTTAAAGTTGTGAGATGTGTTGTATTGAAATACTTCTTCTACATCTCAAACAGACCTACATATAATCCTTATGACAACGGTTCTAGAAACTTTGTTGTGTTGGAATCACATGTCATACAAACCACACAAAAGTCTACAATAGTTTGCATTATATTAGCATTCTGGTTTTCAGTCACGCAAATACTTTTGAATCTAAGAAATGAATGTAATATTATCTGAATTACTAAGGTTTCCTGGTCAAAACCGTTTATTATTGTATTGGTGTTTCCTTTCGTGTTTTTACAACAAACTTTGTCTAACCAGNGGTTTCCTGGTCAAAACCGTTTATTATTGTATTGGTGTTTCCTTTCGTGTTTTTACAACAAACTTTGTCTAACCAGGACAACATAAACAGCAGACAATCGCAAACAAAACGTCACTGCAATGTTGTCAGATTTATCTTAACCAGAACTTAGCTAACCAACACTTTCTTAACCGGGAAATGTCTTTTGAGAAACAGTATGAGACTAGCCAATGATTAAAACTTCTGTATAAATGTATCAAATGGTCAAATAACCAATACTTTAAACAGACATTGTGAAACCGGCCCTTATTGTTATCTAATGCCAAATTATATACTGATATTGATTTAAGTTTATGTTCAGTGACGTGCCACACTATTTTATGTTTTAAAATGAATTAACACCACCTTTTCATTAATTTACTATCAACTTTTATGTAGTGAAATAATAAAACATAGTGTAACTCAAAGATTCCACTTCACTGAGTTGTAAAATTGTTATTAGTACATAAGAGAAGAGGTTTCGAGGTAGGTGGTTGTGCAATGCTGACATTCTATGCCTTATGGTAGAAACATAAAGTTTTTACAATCATGAAAAATTTTCGTTATTTCAAAAATTTTAACATTTTCTTATGAACTCACGAATTTTGGTATTTTCTGTAGTTTCAATGCGAATCCTGTTATCTTGCCACTTGAAACATAAAAGTTTCTGGAACTAATGTTATAACATCCCCATGTTGAAAATAGAATAAAAAAACACCACTTGTAAATACTATTCCCCACACCAACTTGATGTATTTTTAACATGACCGTATTATTCTACTGCAGTAATTGTGTTAAAAGAAAAAAAGAAAAAAAAACACCACATGTAAATACAATTTTCCACAGCAATTTATGTATTGTAAACACTGCCATATTCTTCTTTGGCCATGATTTTATACACTAATTTTTATAAACTGTTAATAACCGAAACTTCTGAACATTAATGAATTTGTGGAGCTATTGTTTTGGTATAATGTCAATAACCACATTAGAAACTGATCCCACCCCATTCAATTTATCGTGGTCAGATAAATATTAGTTAATGCAATAAATGCTGCGCTGTGTTTATCTTCCGGTTACTTGATAATCCAGAGTTACGTAATTTGCGTCTAGTGAAATACCAAATACTATTTACCAACTTAGAGATAATCCAATCAGTAAACTCGCACAATCGAAAAGAATCTTTGTTTAATTCTTAAAAAGCGATGGATGTAAAGGTTTTAACTTAAGAAAACATGTTCACACTATTTTCTGTTAAAACATAAGTTGATTCGAAACGTGAATGAATTTATTCACCTAATGTTTTAGGTTATTTTAAATTGCAACAATATTTATTTTCATCGCTTTCTAAATTCAGATGCACATATAATTTGTATAAAGAGAAGGAATTATCGCTCTTGAAAGTATTGATTTTTTTTCAGGTATATGAGAGTACAAAAACCGACAATACCCGAGATGCACCCGAATCAATTAATCACATTGTTACCAAAACATTACTGCCCACCAAATTCCAGTTCATATATATACGTTGCCTGTGTATTAAAAATGAGGATAACCTAGTTTCAAATTGTTTACTTTTTATGTTTTCATACCAAAACATGATATAAATGCCCTTGATAGGACAAAAGAATTTTGTTCAGATGGTTTATATTCTACCCATTGATCGCTGTTTGTTATCTTGTCAATATTGCAATTGCAGTTTTAGCATCAGCTGGATTCGCAGAGACACAATTTTAAAGCACATCAACAGTGAAAAGCACAAAAATTNGCAGAGACACAATTTTAAAGCACATCAACAGTGAAAAGCACAAAAATTCTCAAGTTTCTTCCACTTCTACTATAACACTCCAGCAAACAAACATTGGTAGTTGTGCCCAGGTAGCAGAAAATTTTTTTTTGCCCAACACTAAATTTACATTGCTTTCAAGTAACTGTATCTAAGAGTAGTCTTATTTTTTAATTTGAAAAATTTGTTTTACTCTTGTTTTAAATGGTTTTTTTTTACTATAAAATGTTTTGACTGTATAATTATGTGCATAGAATGACTTACGTATGTAGGATTGTGCTTACATAACTTATTTCTNGTTTCCTGGTCAAAACCGTTTATTATTGTATTGGTGTTTCCTTTCGTGTTTTTACAACAAACTTTGTCTAACCAGAACAACATAAACAGCAGACAACGACCTGACAGCAGCCAATCGCAAACAAAACGTCACTGCAATGTTGTCAGATTTATCTAAACCAGCACTTAGCTAACCAACACTTTCTTAACCGGGAAATGTCTTTTGAGAAACAGTATGAGACTAGCCAATGTTTAAAACTNACTTAGCTAACCAACACTTTCTTAACCGGGAAATGTCTTTTGAGAAACAGTATGAGACTAGCCAATGTTTAAAACTTCTGTATAAATGTATCAAATGGTCAAATAACCAATACTTTAAACAGACATTGTGAAACCGGCCCTTATTGTTATCTAATGCCAAATTATATACTGATATTGATTTAAGTTTATGTTCAGTGACGTGCCACACTATTTTATGTTTTAAAATGAATTAACACCACCTTTTCATTAATTTACTATCAACTTTTATGTAGTGAAATAATAAAACATAGTGTAACTCAAAGATTCCACTTCACTGAGTTGTAAAATTGTTATTAGTACATAAGAGAAGAGGTTTCGAGGTAGGTGGTTGTGCAATGCTGACATTCTATGCCTTATGGTAGAAACATAAAGTTTTTACAATCATGAAAAATTTTCGTTATTTCAAAAATTTTAACATTTTCTTATGAACTCACGAATTTTGGTATTTTCTGTAGTTTCAATGCGAATCCTGTTATCTTGCCACTTGAAACATAAAAGTTTCTGGAACTAATGTTATAACATCCCCATGTTGAAAATAGAATAAAAAAACACCACTTGTAAATACTATTCCCCACACCAACTTGATGTATTTTTAACATGACCGTATTATTCTACTGCAGTAATTGTGTTAAAAGAAAAAAAGAAAAAAAAANCCAACTTGATGTATTTTTAACATGACCGTATTATTCTACTGCAGTAATTGTGTTAAAAGAAAAAAAGAAAAAAAAACACCACATGTAAATACAATTTTCCACAGCAATTGATGTATTGTAAACACTGCCATATTCTTCTTTGGCCATGATTTTATACACTAATTTTTATACACTGTTAATAACCGAAACTTCTGAACATTAATGAATTTGTGGAGCTATTGTTTTGGTATAATGTCAATAACCACATTAGAAACTGATCCCACCCCATTCAATTTATCGTGGTCAGATAAATATTAGTTAATGCAATAAATGCTGCGCTGTGTTTATCTTCCGGTTACTTGATAATGCAGAGTTACGTAATTTGCGTCTAGTGAAATACCAAATACTATTTACCAACTTAGAGATAATCCAATCAGTAAACTCGCACAATCGAAAAGAATCTTTGTTTAATTCTTAAAAAGCTATGGATGTAAAGGTTTTAACTTAAGAAAACATGTTCACACTATTTTCTGTTAAAACATAAGTTGATTCGAAACGTGAATGAATTTATTCACCTAATGTTTTAGGTTATTTTAAATTGCAACAATATTTATTTTCATCGCTTTCTAAATTCAGATGCACATATAATCTGTATAAAGAGAAGGAATTATCGCTCTTGAAAGTATTGATTTTTTTTCAGGTATATGAGAGTACAAAAACCGACAATACCCGAGATGCACCCGAATCAATTAATCACATTGTTACCAAAACATTACTGCCCACCAAATTCCAGTTCATATATATACGTTGCCTGTGTATTAAAAATGAGGATAACCTAGTTTCAAATTGTTTACTTTTTATGTTTTCATACCAAAACATGATATAAATGCCCTTGATAGGACAAAAGAATTTTGTTCAGGTGGTTTATATTCTACCCATTGATCGCTGTTTGTTATCTTGTCAATATTGCAATTGCAGTTTTAGCATCAGCTGGATTCACAGAGACACAATTTTAAAGCACATCAACAGTGAAAAGCACAAAAATTCTCAAGTTTCTTCCACTTCTACTATAACACTCCAGCCAACAAACATTGGTAGTTGTGCCCAGGTAGCAGAAAATTTTTTTTTGCCCAACACTAAATTTACATTGTTTTAAAGTAACTGTATCTAGAGTAGTCTTATTTTTTAATTTGAAAAATTTGTTTTAAATGTTTTTTTTTTTACTTTAAAATGTTTTGACTGTATAATTATGTGCATAGAATGACTTACGTATGTAGGATTGTGCTTACATAACTTATTTCTNTAAAATGTTTTGACTGTATAATTATGTGCATAGAATGACTTACGTATGTAGGATTGTGCTTACATAACTTATTTCTACAGCTAAATGTATTTTAATGACTTTTACCGCTTTTGGCATTTCTCACCACTTTTCAGTAATTTTACTTACCGAAAATTCATATCCCTACCTATTGGTCCGTGGTTAAGCAAAACAAGATAAGCTACTCCCAATGGCAGATGCAATATCAGGACAACTTACTTGATGATGATAATTATACATAAGCATAAACTTTCTGTTCAGAAAACAAATACCATAAATGGTATGTCTGTTGAGTTCACCCAGTGGTTTTGAGCCTGCTCGAATTCACACAGATAAATAGCAATTTTGTGTAAAAATGAAAATAATCATAAACATCAACCTGTACAGTATACAGAAATCATTGTTAAATAGTGAAATTAATATGTACAGTTGTAATTATAATATGTACATATTTATATTGCTTACTGCAGTAGTTACTATCTCTTGCTTCGTACACAATAGATTAGATACATTCGTATAGCAAAAGTGTTCAATTTTTGGTACATATTACAGTAGACTTGTGCCAAAAATATTTTCTTTCTAAGAAAAAACTGTTTCAATTGACGTTGATATAATTTCAATGAAAAAAAATCTGTGAATGATAAATAATTTTGTCAAAGCTAGAAATTGTATGAATAATTTGGTTGTATTTTTTTTTTAAGTTGTGTTACTTTTTATTTTAAATCTCATTAATCTTGTTTGTTAGAAATACTTTGTAATACCTAATGCTTGTAAATTTGTCATTGGAATAGGTCAGCAATGTTTNTTAATCTTGTTTGTTAGAAATACTTTGTAATACCTAATGCTTGTAAATTTGTCATTGGAATAGGTCAGCAATGTTTGACAGTGATCTAGAAGACACAGCAGAGTCATCAACAGACACTGATTCTGAGCATGGCAGTTCGTCAGCAGAAGAGGAGTGAGTACTTTCTTAAATTATTAAAACTGTAAATGACAGAGAGTTTTTCAATTTAATTACTTTTTGTAGAGACGAAGTTTTCTGCTTAATAAGCTTACATAATTTATTACCTATTCTGTAAATATTTGAGTAATTCATGATTTGAGTAAGACGCGTCAGTTCCCCACAGGCCGTTGCATCAGTGGCACGCTCTGGTATTGCTTCGTCTTACGGTTTGGTATCTGGGGTAGGTGCGGTTCTGGGCGTTCGCGTCGTGCTTGCTTCTGTGTTGTCGGTAGGTAGTGGGACAGCTGGGGCGGTCTCCCC